>JABSTQ010002767.1:0-70226 GCA_013358835.2 Ixodes persulcatus
ATTCGTCTAACATAAACATGCTGCTCCACATGTGTATTTACAAGACGCAATAGATCGTTCTCCCAACTTCGTTGAAATGGGCATGAAAGCGCGTAACCGTCACTTGGTTGAAGTTCTACTTAGAGGTAAAGTGTTTACCATAAAAAATCGTTCATTATTTATTTTTTTCCGTTCCACTACAAAACTCGGCTCCCTTCAAAATTATGTTTTTTCATGTCGTCTCCACAGCGCTTTTACGTCGGTAATTTCGTGTTAGAAAACACCACAAAATGTGTGAAAAAAAAACGGTACGATCGATGCTGCATAGCCTCTTTTTTGTGGACATTAAAAACAAAGTAGATGTCTTCACTTCGCACTGCATGTTTTAGCATGAAATTTCTTATGTAATTATGATGTTTTCACTTTCTTAAAAAATATACAGTTATTTTAAGTACCAAATTACAAAAACGTCCAAATTGCATAATTTTTCTTTTAGTTGGGACGCCATGACGACAGTGACACTTGCGTTCGCTGGTGCTTTTCGCCAGCATTTCTACGATGAATCGCCAGGATCGCCAGATGCAACAGCATGACACTGCGTCTTCTGTGACGTCATTTGTTGTCACTTCGGGACCACTTTTGATGTATGGGCAGATAGGACGCTAAACACACCAGTCGGAGACGCGCTCCAGGCGCCATAGTACTGCTACTAAAAGTAGCTGTCACGTGCTTTGCTCCGCGACTGTGATTCCCTCACAGCAGCTCTGACTGAGGGTTGCCAAATTACGGTGAAACGGAGTATAGACAAAACAGGCAGAAAACAAGCGGCAAGCATACGCTAGTCAAACTTCAACCAAAAAGGATCAGTTTCTCCCCAAGCTGGACGACATTTATTGGACATCTTTAGAGCTGCGAAGCTCAAAATCACGCGTACTCAGAAGATTTTTTTCTTTCGCGTGTTTTCAATTTTTACAATGTCCTACAAGCAAAAAAAAAAAAAAATATGGTAAAGTCACTCCAAGGGGGTGCCGATAACTGCGAGCCACGAACATTAGGGATTCGCTAACATCCGTCAGGAGTGTGAACGGTAAATCGTCACGCAAACATATTCTCACAAGCTGCAAATATTTATTGGGCTTAGCAAGTAGATGATACTAACGACATGTGATTATTATATTCAAGATACCATTTCTCGGTTCTTCAAGACCATTTCCCTAGTCTGAACGGTGGCGCTACGGGCCGCGGCTAGCCGTGCCCTCGATAGACTACGGAGCTGCGTTGTGTCGTCTGCTACTAGCGGCGTAGACTTTCCATTTTCCCGGGGGGACGGGGGGGGGGGGGGGGGCGGGGGGGGGGGGGATACTGCGCGTTTTACATTTAGACAAAACTGGAGATTGAAGCTAACGAAAGCACGCTGGGATTTCATTTCCCATGTATTTTGTCAATAAAGGCAACGTGGGCGTTATTTTGTTTACATGCCACTACTATAGAAGCTCGTTACATGGCACGTAAACAGCGTCTCGGTAAGGATCATGGCCCGGGCCCGGGGGTGGGGCACGAGCCCCGATGCCCCCCCCCCCCCCCGAAGTCTACGCCTATGACTGTGCCGCCAACAGGAGAGCGATAGCTTTCCGTGTTCCACAGATCCGTGTTGCGCTATGACTCTGTACGTCTGTCCTGGAGGAAGATAAAAAGATAGGCTCTGTGACCCCCTCCTAAGCTAGCAAAAACAAACAAAAGTATACTCGTTTGGACTGAAAGGTTTCCGATATAGTGGCCAAACATTGGAAAAGCATATGTCACAGAACTTGGTTTGTGAATTGGCATTATTCTTTCGAGCAAGAAATTACCTGCTCACCACCGGGACGACGAAATCATCACTATTTATTGCGTCAGGTGTATTTGCGCTCATGAAGAAAAATCTAAACACATCCTTCTCCCAACGTCCTATGTCGAATAACAAGCACTTTTTTAAACATGTATGCACAAATAACTCATTTATTGCTACACTTGTATATACACGTGAATTAAACGACGTCAAACCGCATTTGTGATTAGATCTTGATGTCTATACCAACTACATTCATATTGTTTTAGGGACTTATTGAACGATAACCTCAACAATAGTTAATGGAACACGATGGCTCGATCTCACCAAAAACCTCAACATGCGAAGCTTCCACAGACGGTCCCTTGCGAGCATTCTCAATGTGAGACTTCAGAAGTTTTCGCTTGCCTTACGAGCTTGCTTTCGACTAAAGCACTGCACGGGCCCGGGAAGCGCGGAGCGCGCTGCCGTGGGGACAGGTTGACTTACAAGATGACGTGTTACGTGATCACGTAAGATGACACGTCGCGTGATCACGTAAGATGACGTGATTTCGTGTAACGTGATCACGTTAGATGACGTCATTTTGTGTAACGAGGTCATGTAAGATAACGGGTTTGTGTCGGGTGTAGGACAAAATGGTCCCGGTCAGAATGGTCCCGGTCAAAATGGTCCCGGACAAAATGGTCTCGGACAAAATGGTCCCGA
This sequence comes from Ixodes persulcatus, assembly GCA_013358835.2. Taxonomy (NCBI): domain Eukaryota; kingdom Metazoa; phylum Arthropoda; class Arachnida; order Ixodida; family Ixodidae; genus Ixodes; species Ixodes persulcatus. Next base: position 2,516 of record JABSTQ010002767.1, read on the forward strand.
ACAAAAAGGTCCCAAGTGCCAACTCGGACAAAATGGTCCCAGGTGAATTTACCAATACTTTGAGCGTTCTTAATAGGACAAAATGGTCTGGTACTTTTATTTCGACACACGTTCAGGAATAATATCAACGTTTTCATTACAATAATTTGAAACAAAATTTAACTCCCTTCTATCTATACCATGTAACTCTATTTCTGAAAGGTTCTTGATTTCTACCGATATGTTCCACGTGTGTAATCAATATCTTTCTATCGGCAGAACCTGTTTTCAAATTAGCGCCATCGAGCTTCAAAACGATATTCGGAATGAAAATCATTATCATTCACGTACTACAGGTTCTTGACGTGTTTTCTTTTAATGAACCTGTCGTACCACCGTGTTCTATTTTCCAGAAACAGCATCGCTCTGTCTGAACATTGCATATTAAAGAAATAAAAGATTAATTTTGCAATTATGAGCGTATTTATTACATAGACCAGTTAAGAGACAAGAAGTCGGCGCTGCTGAAGCGAAGGCCTAATAAGGCAATGTATTCATATGACCCATACCCACTGATCTCTATGACAATTGCTGGATCGCATTTGCCCGCTCCGCGAATGTGGCCACTGGCGTCCATCTTTTTGGTAGAGTTATATTACCTCTAGCCAAGGTGCAGCTGCCGCAGCCACTATCATCCATCCATGGCAGACAGCGTTTATTTATTTATTTATTTATTTATTTACCCTCAAGGCCCCGAAGGGCATTACAGAGGGGAGTGGGGGGGAATAGGTGACAAAGGTACAGTTGATGATACATGAAATATAATACAGCCATTAATGCACACTTGCTCATACACTTCTAAAATATTTCCACAATGTTATAACAGTAATACCAACTCAAAAACTAACAAATAAGGCATTTTTAAAATCAATAATACTGGTTATGGAGGCTATGTCAGCGGAAAGGCGATTCCAATCAGAGCTAGTACGAGGAACAAAGGAGTTAAAATAAGTGTTAGTTTTGTAATTGGGGATATCGACTTTGTACTGGTGATCTACGCGGGATGAAACATAAGTAGGTGGCGTTAGAAGTTCACGGCGCATGAAAGGGTTATTATGGTAAATCTTATGAAATAAAGTCAGGCGAAAAATGCGTCTACGGCTCATTAGTGTGGGTAAACCAAGGCTATTTTTCATTGAAGTAACACTGGATGTACGATGGTAATTATAGAGTATGAAACGTGCTGCACGATTTTGAACTGATTCCAATGTTGCAATGATAGTGTTATGACCGGGGTCCCAGATAGAACAGGCATATTCAAGTTTAGTACGTACTAAAGTTGTATATAAAAGGAGTTTTAGTGACACTGGTGACTGTGAAAAATTTCGTTTGAGATATCCAAGCATGCGATTGGCGTTGTTAGTTACGTAGTTAGTGTGAGTTTCCCAGGAAAGATCAGAGGTTATGTAAACACCTAAGTATTTGTAAGAGGACACAGACTGCAGCGGAGTGTCGTCAATGTAGTAGTTCGAGCATATGTTATTATGGCGGGAAACTCTCATGGATTTACATTTATTAAGATTGAGTTGCATCAACCACTTGTCGCACCAGTTAGATACAGAGTTAAGATCAGATTGAAGACCAGATATGTCGGAGTTATGTGTTATTTCTCTATATAGTACACAATCATCAGCAAATAAACTAATATTAGAGGAGATACATTCAGAGATATCATTAATATAGATGAGGAAAAGTAGCGGACCTAAAACAGAACCCTGGGGAACTCCAGATGTTACGGGAGAAAGTGAAGAGTTAGTACCATTGGCATGCACAAATTGAGACCGGTTGGTTAAAAAAGATTCTATCCAGCGTAGCAGGTTCGGATCAATGTTGAGCTTGCTAAGTTTTAATAGGAGTAGCCGGTGAGAAACTTTATCGAAGGCCTTAGAGAAATCAAGGAAAACGCAGTCTATCTGGGAGCCATGGTCAAGGACAGAATGGAGTTTATTAGTGAAGAGCAGAAGCTGTGTTTCGCAGGAAAATGATTTGCGAAAGCCGTGTTGAGTTGGGTGAAAAAAAGAATTTGATTCTAGGAAACATGCGAGGTTGGAATATATTATATGTTCGAGTATCTTACAAGGAATGGATGTTAAAGAAATTGGCCGGAAGTTATTCGGTGAGGAGTGGTTGCCACTTTTATGAATTGGAGTCACCTTTCCAACTTTCCAGTCTTCGGGAAGGCAGCCTTCATCCAATGATTGCTTAAAACTCATTGATAGTATAGCTGATGAATACGACTTCGTGTTCTTTAAGAATTTAGAGTTAATATTGTCAATACCGGATGAAGAAGAGAGCTTGAGGTTATTAATTATTGCAGCTATACCATCATATGATATTAATATTGGATTCATTGGCAAAAAGTCAGGGCCATTAAAGTTGGGGTACAAAGAAACATCGGTGGAAGAAAAAGATTGTATAAATATATCGTTTAGCAATGATGCACACTCATCTTGACCTACTTGTTCCCCATCTGCGTTTGTAAGCTTCAGATCACCGTGGTTATCATTAGGTTTGATTAAGTTCCAAAAGTGGCGAACATTTGTAGATAAAATTGTGGGCAACGTGTTAGTAAAAAAATTGCGTTTTACTTCTAATACTGCACGTTTATATTCCTGCTCGGCGCTATGATAGGCGTTAAAATGACTATCTTGTTTTGAAAGTTTTGCTACACGAAAGAGGCGTTTCTTTTTATTGGAAAGTCGTTTAAGTCTGGTGTTGTACCAAGGGGAATTACTTTTGGATGATAATGTACGAACAGGAATATATGAGCTTATTAGATAGTTAACTTTATTTCGAAAAAGGCACCAATTTTCATTTACAGAGCGTTCAGGGAAATTTTCCACAAAGTAACTCAGAAATTCACACAGTTCACTATTTATAGCCGTGAAATTAGCTTTTCCGTAATCACGAATCTGTTTAACTATTTTCGGGGAATGACTTGTGGTAATATTTAAGGTAAAATGCAGCAATAAATGATCACTAAAACCAGGTAGATAAGTAATAGGGGAAACAAGGTCGGCGAAGGTTGACAGTACAAGGTCTAACACTGAGGCACAGGAGGGCGTAATTCTGGTGGGGTGAGACACTAGCTGAGAGAAATTGTAATCCGAACATAATTTGAGGAATTTGTCACTATCAGACGAAAAAGGGCTTGCGTAAGCTGTTTCCGCCGACCACACAATATTTGGATAGTTAAAATCACCCAGAAGGATGAAGTTTGGTGAGGGAGATCGCAAAGTCACTGTACTGATTACGTCATGAAGTTTGTTCAGAAAGCTATCATCACTTGAGGGAGGGCGGTAACAGGCACCCAAGATATATTTTTTGTGATTCACGGAAAGGCAAACAAAGACTGTTTCGAGGTCACTCGCAACGTTCAAATAAAGGGAATCTATATGATCGGCGACTGCAATCAGCACTCCTCCGCCTTGGCGAGCTTCCCTATCAGTGCGATAAATTTTGAAGCGTTTGTTAGTAGTTAGAATTTCGTTATCATGAATTTTGCTAGAAAGCCACGTTTCTGTCAAAACTACAACATCAGCCCCGGTGGAGTCAATGGCAGAGCATAGATCGTCGCGATTTCGCATGACACTGCGGATATTAGTAAAGAGAACATTAATTATTTCGGGCGCGAAAGAAGAACCACTACCCCTCGCACAATGTTAGGGCAAGGCAGAGCGGGCAGATACTGCGCGGGCACTTAAATTTGGTGTCACATTATTTTGGAAGGATGAGGAAGGTTGGTTATTATCGCCTCCAGGGCTTCTTGTATTTGTATTGGTCTTGTCCGGCCTTCTGTCATTTCCAACTTCATACACCCTGTCGTTCGCATTTTCATACATGAAACATTTATTGTTCACGTCAAGCTTATTATAGCGCAGTTGGAAGACGCTTTTTTGTAATTTTCCAAACTCAAAAAGTTTATGTCTTGCTAGGCGCGTAGCCGGAGAAAAATCTTCATTAGCCGTTATGCCGCAGGCTTTAAGCTTAGGTCGTGATTGTAGGATTGTTTGTTTTGTTTTAAAAGAAGAGAACTTGACAATCACTGGTCTGCATCCTCCGACTGCGTACGAACCAAGCCTGTGAGCACGTTCAACGCATTCTTCAGAAACGTTCAGACTAAGTGAAGTAGATAACGTATCTAATATTTTTACTTTAGACCGTTCCCAAGATTCAGAGGCGGAATCATCAATACCGTGAAAGATAATATTGTTCCTTCTTGAGCGGTCCTCAATATCGTCCATGCGCTCGTGCAGTCTTTGGTTTACCATAATAACAGACTTCATTAATCCCTCGGTGGCCAACAGCTCTTCCCGGGTTGCATCGAGAGTTGCAACTTTGCACTCGACGCCATCAAGCCGATTTTGGATGTCGGTAACCTTTAGTTCGACGGATTCTTGCTTACTCTTTAACTCGTTAATAGACTTAATAAGGCTAGCTTGTCCTTGGTCAATCCGGACCGTACGTTCATTAACATCTTGCAAGAGTTTGAACATGTCGTTAAACTGCTTGGCCTGCTCGGTAGACATGGGTCCCGGATTCGCCTCGACGTCACCGGAGCGTAACAAGAGAAGTTTTAATGTATCAGCGGAATGTAGGACAAGCATCGCATGTGTACACAACCAGTAATACAAAGAGCACAAAGAACAAAAAAACCGCAATGACCGTGGGCACGGTAACTCGAGAAGCCATAAGTTATTACTTCGTCTAGAGTGTATAGAATACTGATTTCTTACCTGTATGCAAAACAAGAAAGGGTTCGTCAGCGACATCGCCGCTAACGAGTCACCGTGCCCACTGGCGTAGGCCACACCATGCGCTGCTTTTGTAGCGATTGACGTGGCTGTCGCAGTCGATGGTCGCGCTAGGTGCGGCTGAATCGATGCAGGATTTTCGATGAGGGCGATGTCATCCAGGGCCGGTGAAGACGGGCACTTCCATAGAATGACGCTTGATATCCGGGCTTTGTCAGCGGTGGTGCAGGCACGCGTTCCGCGATGTGATGGCGAGACAACGAACGCCGGTATCGAAGGCGCTCCCATTAACGAAGCCTGCGGTACCGTAGATAGGCACAGAGCCAAGGATCCTTCGGGAAACAGCGTCGACAGCAAGCATGCCTGTATGCAAAACAAGAAAGGGTTCGTCAGCGACATCGCCGCTAACGAGTCACCGTGCCCAGGCAGTTGTCTTGGCAGGCTGCCATCAAAATAGCGTGGGTGATATTTCGTGTTTGATTTGAATGGTTTGACGAAACATATGTTTGAAACCCGGCGTGAGCGGTAGCCCGATCTTCGAGGACCTGGTGAAAGTTTCACGAATTTGCAGCACCGGGGAAAAGCAGCACAGCACGCGTCGAAAGATGCATCGAAAGCAGACGCCGGTACGGCGTCTGCTTTCGAGGTGAGTTGCGCTGCTTTCCCCCGGTGCTGCGCTCTCGTGGAACTTTCGCCGGGTCCTCAAAGATGAGGCTACCGTTCCCGCCGGGTTTCAAGACTCTGCTTCGTCGAACGACTTGAATCAAGCACGAAATATCACCCACAGTACAGTGTACTAGATACACGGCTATTTTGTGGCAGCCTGCCGCCATTGCGCTGTCCGCCATATTAGCTGTGATGGCTAGAGATGATATAACTCTACCAAAAAGATGGCAGACTGTGGCCGGATTCCGGTCCATAGGCAGAGCTGGTCAAACGCAATCCAGCAAATAGACATAGAGATCAGTGCCCACACCCCTCAAAAAGTCGTTCAAGGGACGGAGCCCTTGCACGTACTGTGTGCACAAAGTTACAAGCCGCTGCTAATATCCATCAAGAGTAGAAAATACAAAAACCAGCAAACAGCAAATAAATAATGCTACGCTGGGACCATTTTGTCCGGGTTGGCAGTTGGGACCATTCTGTCTGGGACCATTTTGTCCGGGACCATTTTGACCGGGACCATTTTGACCGGATCCCGTTTGTGTGACGTGATCGCGTAAGATGACGTCAGTTCGTATGAAGTGATCACGTAAGATGACGTCAGTTCGTATGAAGTGATCACGTAAGATGACGTTTTCGTGTCACGTTATCACGTAGGATTACATGATTTCGTGTTACGTGACACGAAGAGGTGAGGAAGAACTAACGCTCGCGCATTTCCATCGGATGAATCCCATTGATCGCTCCACTCCAATTTTGTTTTTTAGTTTTTGGTGTGTTTTTGATTTTGCTTACGCGGTTGGGAGCGATTGAAGGCTGGTTCACACATTTTCGTTTGACTGTGACAGCAACCACTTGCGCCGGCTTGCAACGAGAAGTTGCTATGGCTACAGTTGCGTCGAGCATAGACATGCCTGAGCTTGAAAAGCACGCGTCGTACTCGAGCGGAAGAAAACGCAACTGTGCGAACCAGCCTATAGAGTCCGTTTAGCATTTTATTGCGGTGCAGCGCTACACGCTGATTCAAGATTTTGGGCAGTGGAGTCAGCCGGCAACTGAACCACTGCGTCTATTGCGCCAGGAGAGCACGTTTTTATTTATTATTCCAGACTTTCATGCGATTTTAGCACGTTTGTCCCGCGGCAGTTCCACCGTCCGTTTCTCTCAAGTACCAAGTCTTCGAGACGGAGAGGGGCCCGCAGACTGGGGGTGCCCCCAACGGGAACCCACCTCCAACAAAGGCACACTACTTGGGCGTTGGGGTGCTGCGCTTTCCCGCGTTCTCTTCTTTTCCTTTCTTTTTTTTTTTCTCAGCTTTTTGAAAATGGCTAGTTTATTTTCGTTTCTTTTTCCCTTTTCTTTCCTCTTGTGGGTGCGTGTGCGTCCATAGAACAAATACTTATTCCAGCATAAAATTAAAACAAAAACGCACGAGAAGAGTGGGTATAAGAAAATTAGTCGACAACTTGAACTCCGTTCTGTAAATCGTCGATTGGAGTGTCTGAACCACCTCCTTCTCCTCACAGAGATCTGGCGTAGTCTCTCATTCTCGCGGAGAAATCCCTTTTGTAGGAATACACTATTGCTTCGCCGAAAGTCACAAGTTGCAGATGTTTTACAACGCGCGCTCTAACACATCGCTTGCTCAAACAGCCGCAGTCGTTATATGAGTTCCCCATTAGAGGGGGCTAACTGTCGTGTTAGTCGTTGATGACAACGTCCATTGGGGACGCCCTCATTAGGAATTTTTTTTTTATTTGCGTAGATCACAATCTGCGCCCGTCCGGCCAAACTGCAGACGCACAACAAAAGGGGGGCCCCTCGCAGCTGCCCCCAGCTACGGATCTAAACTCTCCCTGAACTGGTCACTTCGGCGAGGGCAGGCGATCAGAGAATGTTTAGACTTGGGATAGACTGTTCCAAGGTCTCGCACAGGGACGGCCCTAGAAATACTTGCATAACAAACAGGCCAAACGAACCCCCCCCCCCCTTTTTTTTCACCTCCCCCTTTTTTTTAACCTAAATTCGTTTTTTTTTTTAGTATACGTGTCGTTGGAATGTTTTTTTAATCCTAGCAATCGTCACGCAGCAAGACCCAACTAAGTCAAAAACCGGATCCACTCTCGTGGGCACTTAAGCAATAACACGTGTCCCAATCCGATGTTCTTCCAAATGTTTCGCCTGCGTGCACTGCGAATAAACGTAAGGAAATGAGACGTCATTTCCCCATAACTTGGCAAACGAAGAAAACTAAAGCTCCCGTGAGCCAATGAGTGTGTTGGAGCGAGGCACGTGACAACGTACGGTGGTGGGTGCTGTTCCTAAAAATAGCTTTCACGTGCTTTGCTCCGCGACTGATTCCCTCACAGCAGCTTTGACCATTGAAGTTTGCCAATTACGGTGAAACGGAGTACAGACAAAACAAACAGGAAACGAGCTGCCAGCATACGCTGATCATACTTCCAACAAAAAGGATGTCCTCGTCAAGGACGTCAAGATATTCGTCATAAGTCAAAAACCGGATTCACGCGAAGGGTGTACCGATAATCTGCGAGCCCCGGACATAAGAACGGTAAATCTTCACGCACATAATTTCACAGGCTTGAAATATTTTTTTTTCTTAGCGAGTATAATATATGAACGACACGTGATTACAATAGATGCAAGAGATGCCATTTTTCTGTTCTTCAAGACCATTTCCCTAGTCCTGAATGGTTACAATATGGGCCGCGGCGGCTCTACGCCCCTGCCCTCGCCCACGGAGTTACGTTGTGTCGTCTGCTACTGTACCGCCAACAGGAGAGCGATAGCTCTGCCTGTTCCACAGGTGCCTGTTACGGTATAACTCTGTACGTCTGTCCTGCGACCCCCTCCTAAGCAAGCAAGAACAAACCGAAGTATACTCGCTGGGACTGAAAGGTTTCCAAAATATTGGCCAGACATTGGAAAAGCATGTCACAGAACTTGGTTTGTGAAATGGCGTTATTTTTTCAATCGAGAAATCACCTGCTCACCACTGGGACAACGAAATCGTCACTATTTAATGCGTCAGGTGTATTTGCGCTCATAAAGAATATCTGAACACTTCATTCTCCCAACGGCCTATGTCAAATAACAAATCCTTTTTTGAGCATGTATGCAGAAATAACTCATTTATTGCTACACTTGTATATACACGTGAATTACACGAAGTCAAACTGCATTCACACGAAGTCAAACTGCACTCAAACTCAGCTAACTTAAGAAGAGAACACACATATGTATGCACGTGTCATTCTCATACCAAGGGGAAAATCACAGAGCGATGTAGTAAGGCTAGTTTACTAGCACTACACTTTGCTTGCCTGAAGCGCTTTCTTAGCTTTTTCCTGAATCTTTTGAACAATGTAGTCCGGGTCTCTAATTGGCATGCTGCGTGTTTGACGAGGATCCACTAATTCTGGAAGCAGACAGCAATGATAAAACGTCTGGAGGCGAGGAAGCATCTCAGTTTCCCAGAACAGGTCGTCTCGAGTAATTGTCTCCACGTGAAAATCACACTGTGTATATACACAAAAGATGCAAAACTCGCGCCTTGCAATGTGCAGCTGCCCCTGGACTTGGTACCAGAACTTATCCGTTTTTTTAAGAGCAGGTTTTTCGCCTGGCTTACCAAGAAACGTGATCTTTTCCTGATAAACTGCCTCCTGTATCGTAAGGAACTCGGCCCTTTTCGGGCATTTGACTTCAACCAACGTGTCATCACCAACCAGCCCATCAGGGTTGCTTCAAGGTACGGCTGCTCTAGATCAACAAAGAGCCCACACGGTTGAACAACAACACCCCTGTCCGCCTCATGTTTCCGTAAAGCCATAGGCTCATTATCATGGCCATACTGTGTTGCAACTGAAGAGAACTCTCTGTAGAGAAGACCCACAACGGTGTTTGAACAGCTCGTAGTTGGCATCAACTTGCAAATATTTCCAAAAGACGAAGCAGTGAGTCGTTTTTTTTTCTCTCAACTTTCCACCTTGGGCATGCGGACTGTCCACATGTTGCTCGTTCAAGCTCCGACCTACCGTCTTCTGACAGACGAAGCGACTCCAAAAATTCCTGGCAACTACGGTGGAGTTTTTCTGGTTCCATATCTGGCTGCTGTGCTTGAGGACCGTAATCTGCATCAGGTCCAGGACGCACACAAGGAGTCATGTCTAACGAGCGTCTTGCACGGGGTTGCTGCAAAGACCTGCGCTTCTTTGAGGCAGCTCGCCGTGAAGAAAATGCCCTCTGGTACGCTTTTGTGTACTTTCCAGGACTTTTTTTGCACAGTGACTTGTGAACTGCTCGGTGGTACTTCCCTGGTGAATTGAAAGCGACAGCATTGCCAAGACAGCGCATTCGGTATGACCCTCTCAATAAAAAGTTGATCCGCTTCCCACCAACAAACTTTGCTACCATAGAGTTGACGTGCTCTGCCGAGTTGTTGTCAACATCTAAAATCAAGCTGCTGACATTGTTGACGAGACGATTTGCTGCAACTGCAATCTCATCGTACAAGCCGCATTTCTTCAACTCAGGTACATGGTTGACCACTCCAGGCTTTGGGCCCTAGCAAAAGTATGGGGCACAGTAGTCATCCTGCCCGAACACGTGATTTGGCCCATTTCTAACGTTCTTTGCCAAGTTCTCAGTTCTTGCACGCAAAGAAAGGTTCTTTTCTGCTGCTCTTGCCTTGATAGCTGTGTATACGCCAAACCTCAAACGAACGGAACTTTGCAGAACGAGGTTCTTCAGCACTCGTGAAATTGGTAAGGACCTCTTTCTTTGAGCTATGTCCCTGAGGTGTCCACTGTAGTTTCGGAGGATATGGTTCCTGCACTCAATCTTTTGGACCATCTGATTACCATATGAAGCTGTTTCCAAGACCGCTTTGTAGGTGCTTGAGTCACCATCTGCGATGAGGCGATTGTACTTCAAGCTATGCATTTCCTCGCTACGACGGAAACCCTCAACAATGATGTCCTTCTCCATAGTCGTGGAGCTTCCTTGCCAGTTTTTGAAGCACCTGTGTGCTGCAGTTGTCTCTCCAGGTTTTGTCCTTGCACACATTATGCAGATCTTGTTCCTGACACCAAGGAAGAGGACCCTCTGGGTGTGATGACCAACAATAGCTGCCTGTAAAAGAAAAAAAACTGTAATGAGTAAATGCTTATTTAAATATAATTTCTGATACTCCTAATGTTGCAGACAAATCCGAGCACCCATAAAACTGACTCGGTAAAAAAATAAAGTAACTGTTGCAGTAATTTAAGATACACTTCGTTGATTGTGCTTTGATTTCAATTTTATTGTACGTAACTTCAGTAGTATCTATATATTTCTTTAAATCTAAATAAATAGAACAAAACAAAAAAAGTAACAGAATTATTCAGGATGTCTCCTCCAAAATTTGTAACTGGTGGAGAGAGGAGACTAGAGAAGTTGTTACAGGAAGAAAAAAAAATACTTTTCCTCGTCTGGTAGAAACGTGTGAATTTAGCAGCAAGGAAATACAATAGGGTGTAACTGGCTAGTGTGGCACATCTATCGCAGCTGGCTTACGATGTAGAAAAAGAGTGTATCTCAGCTAACATGCACACCACTAAAAAATAAATAAAAACGAAGCAATTAGGAGCCGAACTGTGAATTGGAAAATGGTGGAGCGCCCTGAGAGCCACCGAGTTATCGTATTTAGAACAGAGAGGGTGTGCTTTGCGTAATTCTGCATTTCGAATAAAGGAGAAAGTAAGCTAACTTAAAAAAAACACAATGTGGCGTTGCGTGTAAATGTTACCTCTTTAAATTTCACAAGCTTTCTTGTTTACGTTGAAAAAACAAACTGAGCAAAGAACACATTGCGATAATCACAGAGTTTTCATATGTACGCTAGAGGTTCCACTGGCGCTAGTGTGCTGACACCACACCAATTCAAGGGAGGATCCAGAACTTTTTTTTTTTTTTGTTGGGGGGGGTAATTTGTAAGGATACTATTCTTCCATTCTGTCTTGTGCAACGGGGGGTCCACCCATGTCTAATTGCCCTCCGAGAAGGGGGGAGGGGGGGTCGACTTTGTTTGGGGGAAGGGGGGGGGGGGGTCGGGAGGGTGGGTAAGGGGCGGCCGCCCCCGTATATTCCCCGCCCCCCCCCCCCCTTGGATTCGCCCCTGCACCAATTGAAGCAGACGGCAAGCAGTATACAATTGACTTCTGGTAATACACTCTTATGGGAAAACAGGGATGCATTTTCTTTCAGCGCTCAATTATAAGAGTAAATATAACAAGATGGTTTAACGTAATAAATTGTTTGGAACATTTCCCAACCACGAAGACAAACGTACATGTCAATTACAGCCTTTTTTTAAATTTCAAATGGAAGAAATAATCTCAGAGGTGAACTAGCTTGATATGACGGTATAATGTTTTTGACCTACATTACTGTTACTGCAGGGTGTGTATTTGCACTTACAATAAAAGTGAAAAGCGCATAGAAGTTATAAATAGGCAATAGTGCCCAAAGGGACGCTAATGTAAAGAATTAAAACAGACAGCAAGAACCACTCTCTACTTAGACACGTCTAGGCAACAGCGTATAAGCAGTGTTCGCTTTGAGGTGACTAGATCTGGGATATTAGCAATCTGAAGGTAATTGGCACGTTTGGGCACCTTGAATGAGATCTACGCGCGTTTAAATTGACATGTCTGCTTTGATTCGCAGCTTGTCTTTACTTGCCTGTACTGCAGCACTGCCTACTGCTCTCCGATTTGTCCAAGTTACCCGTCTCTCCCAAATTAAAAGGAACCTGCCAACTAAAGCAAATATATTTTTATATTGTTAAAGGGGCACTCAAGTGGTTTTTGAGTTCGTGTTTTGATGATGACAGCTGAATTTAGACCCCCTAAGTATCCCTAAAAACCAAAAAATATAGTCATACGGTGATTATTTCTTTAACAAAAATGTAATTGAAGGCCGCCAAACCTCGGATCCACCCGAAAACGAAACCACTCTCATTGGTCCTCGCACGCTTATCAAAAGGATCTCGGGCCAATGGCGTTGGACGACGTTCCGTCGCGCAGTGATCCCGAGGTAGCCGCATCGGCCGAACCTCTTTGTCATTCGAGCTTCGATCATGGCGGAGTTCTCTACGCTCGAGGACCTGACGCCGTTAGAGGTTGAAATTCTTCGGCGGACAGCCGACCTGGGGATGATTTCCTATGACGCCACTTTGACGTGCGATGTGGACGATAGCAGTGCTTCGGAGTCATGTTCGGGTTCCGAGGACGGCGAAACGCAGACCTTTTCGGGCATTCTTCGATTTGCGGTTGGGGCAAGTCGTAACCGAACCAACGTTTGACGTCGCAGCGTTACCTCTGGTACGTGATGTCAAACGATGTCGCCACGTTGCCTTTTGCCTCGGGAGGACGGGGGAAGGGCTGGTTCAGACATGTGCAACGAGCGCGTACCTACGACTGCGTTTGTTGCGACCGGAACGACCGCTCTGCGCCGCGCGTACACACACCTGCAACCACTACAACAAGCACAGCGGGTCGTCAGCACGGCGACCGCTTCTATACGCGGCCGTCAGCTGTTTCAGCGGCCCCTCTAAAAAGGGGACGCACTGCTACTCAATGTCGTAACCGAATATAGACAGACAGTTGTCTATAGTTTAAAGCTTTATTATTATTTCTTTCTTGATAGGCTTGCAGGGTACAGTGGATGAAAAAAAGAAAATAAAAAGATGCAGTACACCGTCTTGGACGATCACGACTCTAATACACGACATTGCAATTGTACAAATATCGCCACACGCCTTTTCTACGATTATAAAAGACAATGTAACCTTAGCAGCGATATAGCAACGTAGAAATATGATTTCGTGATCAGATAGACGTTGCGAGCGTTCAGGATTGCTAACACTAATCACTTCTCTCCGGTGATGAAAACGCGTGAAAATTCGCATCCTTTATACGGTACGCGCCAGTAATACATTGAACTTGAGCACACGCATGAAATGCGCCAAATAAGAAATCCGGGCGATGTTCGAGGACACAAATGCTTAGAAAGCACCACTGTAGTCGAAGTAAACAAACACGACGGCACGGGCGTTTCTGCTGTCTTGAGAGTGCCGCCACGACATCGCCACACGAGTAGGTGGATCTTCCCTTTTAGTACGTGCTGGGTTATCATAGCGACACACGACGAAAATTCACAGTCAAGGATAGCGCTTTTACACGGAACGATGAGCTTTCACCACGCCGTCCACGTCGGACGACCACCACCGAGGCCTGGCCGGCCCGCAACCGACACGACCGGCCCGACCGGCTTGCAACGCGCAGATACGTGCGCTTCCGCGCATCCCGGGGAAGCGGGAAATTCAACCCCCGTGGAGGAAGGCAAGGAGAAAACGTAGTCCCTTGTTTGTGAAACGATAATTGCAGTATCGCGTATTCTAAACTATAAATATTTTACGTCTTTTGAAATTATCATGCACAACATATTTAAATGAACTGAAAATTGTTTCTTTAGCGAAACTTTACAAAGGCCGCCAAAATTTTCAAACATACGATAATTGCATTGGCCCTCGCAAGTACAGAAAAGAGTCCGTACGTATTTTATTCCTGCGTGATTAATAGGCGGTTCTGCCTTCTAAAACTGAAGATACTCATTCACTGACACTTCCTTAACGCCATCGCACCAAAAAGTAGCTTCCCCAAAAACTGCTTGAGTGCCCCTTTAATAAAGTGACATACTATTCGCTACGAGTGAAGTTTCCAACGCAACGCAAACCCGTTTTGCCATAAGAATACATCACCGGAAATCAATTTCATCCTGCTTGCTGTCTGTTGAAAAATGCGACAGGAAGTCGCATAGAGACTAGCACCAATGAAAGATCTGGCGTATATTATAACTTCCTGGCCGTAATCAGCATAGCCGTGTTTCTCACGACGCTCTCCAGGCTTCTAAATCAAACCTGAACCACTCAATTAAGACGGAAGAAATCGTTAATCATTTTTATAAAATTACTTACTTAGATATATGAAAATTTAAAAACATACGGTCGCTTTCTAACACCACTGGTAGCCAAGTGGAGTGCATCACTCCACCTTGCTGAAGGTTAGCGGGGACACCCTGTATGTCATCCCGCGCTGGCTGATTGACTCGTGACTATTCTGTATTCACCCAGGCTGACATGAAGTCATATTTTCGCAATTCCGACGTTGCAGAAGCTGCGATTTTCATCTCCCAAAAAGTTCGTGATTACCAGGCGCAACATAGGCTACGGCGGTTTTGTTCTTTTAAAGGATGACATAATTATACGTAAGATATAAAAGGAGGAGGAAATCACGAAAACGAATAAAAGGGGCGAAAGCCTGAGATCGCAAGGCGACAGTTGCGTCCCCCCAAAACAGGCCGAAATATACGGGGCCATTTCACAGATTTTCCTAACGAAGTGTTGTTCTTTTGTTTTGCAGCGAAGTAACTTACTGTTTTCCTCCCCTCCCCCCTCTCTAAATTGAAAACAGCGCGAGACATGTGAAAAAATTGCTTATTCTAAGGCGTCTTTCAGGGACAAACTAAATCCTTGCCACTGAAGCCTATTGTCACAGTAACTGCACACCTCTATTGGTACAGTACATTCTACAATTATCTATAAGTGCACACTTTATAAAAAGAAAGCGTACTTACCACGCCAGAAGGAGCATCATACTTGTTCTTGTACGATCGCTTTGACCAGGCGCCGTCAGCAATGACCGTCACAAGTGGGCAGCCTTCGTCATCGATCTCACCAGACTCTCTCGCGAGCCTGGCTTCTTCTTCTCCGACTTTTTTCATGGATTCAAGAGCCGCGGTTTTAATACCTCGAGCCACCGTCTTCTCATGCTTTGCAAAAGTTTTGCTGGACATGGATGGCACATTCATCGATGCGAAAAGCTCGACAAGGTTCGATTGCCCTCTACCAATGGAAATTATTTCTGACACCGCAGCAGTGTTCACGTCCATGCTAGAACTTGCCTCGGTCGTTTGAGGAGGTAACTCCGACTCAATAACATCTTTCTTGTTGGACATCTTGCAAACGAACGTAAAGGAACTGCGCAAACCGTGCCTCCGTTCCGAGACAAACACCATGTGCGCAAAGGAACAACTGAAAGGAGCATGATCGCAAATCCTTTGAACAGACTGAAATAAGTGCATAATGTCGACCACGCGACGACCTTCGAGCACGGATGCCGCTGGTTGCAAGGTTTCGGACGGTTCGACCGTGGATTCGACCAGATTAGAGTCTAAAACGTTACCTGTTCCTGCAGCCTCAGACCGCTCCGAAGAAGCCGACCACCGCCGCCACAGGACATACCGCGTCCCCTTCGCCGAGGAGCGTGGACGGCGAGCCTCGCACGGTCGCGGCTTGAGGACCACCTTCGCTCCTCTCGCTAACAAAACCATCCGGGCTGGAACACGATGGCTCGATCTTACCAGAAACCTCAACGTGCGAAGCTTCCTCACACTGTCGCTTACGAGTATTCTCAATCAGGGACTTTGTTAGCTTTCGCTTGCCGTAGGAAGCCTGCTTTCGACCCATGACGCCAGAGGCGAACGCAGCACTTCCGAACGGCAAAAATTCGAATGCATCAAACGCTAAGCGCCACAGCGTTGAACTGAACCGCGTCCGCTGTCGCTCGAACGAAAGAAGATCGCGTATGAATACAAAAAAAAAAAAAAAATGTGTGCACCGAATTACACAATGGATGGATGGATAGATGGATGGGGCTGAACCCTTTGAATCGGGCGGCGGCTTGCGCCACCTAGCCAGTATTTTGTTTTAAATATTTAATTTACGAGTTACAAATCTAGATATTTAGTCTTAAAAGCTACGGTCCGTACGACGGAGGCGCCTCTATGCAACCGGGTGCACACACGTTCCGCAGAAAGGGTCGCCCAGTAGGGAATAGGAAAATATTCATCCTTCCCTCGACCTATGCCACCAGTCAGATAATCTCTTCTTGGTTATCTCCACCTTCCCCATGTCTATTTTCCTCTCACTATCCCTAAATCCCAGTGCGGTTGTTATATTAATAGGCTCTTCAGCCACTACAGGGTGAAGCCCCCTACAGTAAAGTACCAAATGCTCAGCCGTCTCCTCCTCCTCTCCGCAAGCTCCACACACGGTGTCTACCTCCTGATATCTAGCTCTAGATGTCTTAGTCCGCAACACTCCCGTTCTGGCTTCAAATAGCAGGGAACTCCCCCTTGAATTATCATAGAGACTCTCTTTATCGATATCTGTTTTACACAACCTGTTCATCTCCAATGCTGATTTTGTTTGCATACCGGCTTCCCATATACTTCTCTCTGTTTCCGTAACCTCCTTTTTACCTGTCATTTCCTGACCCACCTCCCCACTGTTGCCCACATGTTTAGATCTGAGTTTTCTTGTTCGCTTTCTCCATTTTGTGTCAATACCCTTCATGTACAGATAGCTAAACACTCTTCGTGCCCACCGTCCCTCATCCATTGGCCTCAGTCTATCCTCAAATTCTATTTTGCTGCTTGCTTCCCTTCCTGCGAAAGACGACCACCCCATGTCGCCCTGTACCCCCAGATTTGGTGTCTTCCCATACGCTCCGAGAGCGAGCCTACCCTTCCTCGTTGTTTTATTTCTAGCCTTGCCTGAATGACAGGTTTCATACATAGAAATGCATTTGCAAAACTTAGGCCTGGCACCATAACTCCCTTCCAAATCTCCCTGACCACTTCATACCTGTTATAGTTCCACAATGCCCTGTTTTTCATTACCGCTGCATTTCTATTGCCCTTGCCAGTTGTGTCTCTTTCATGTTCACTGAGGTAATCCGTATCTTCCTTGCTCCACACGCCTAGATACCTATACTTGTCGACCCTCCCAACATTGCATTCTTGTATTTTAAGGACTTCACCCTCGTCATCGTTAAATATCATAATCGCCGACTTGTCACTACTGAACTCCAATGCCAATTCATTTCCCTCTGCACCACAGATACTCATTAGTTTTTGTAAATTCATCTTGTTGTCCGCCATTAGTACTAAGTCGTCTGCATACATTAATCCCGGTATTGACTATTCAATCTTCTCGCCATGTCTGTAGTATGAGAGGTCAAAGCCAGCTCCACTCTTTTCTAGTCTCTCCTCTAATCCTTGGAGGTACATCATAAACAGTAATGGTGACAAAGGGCGCCCTTGCCTAAAGCCTCGTTTTATTTCTACGGGTGCTGTCAATCTTCCTTCCCATGTTATAAAAACCTTGTTGTCCCTATAAATGTCCCTTAAGATTTCAATTATTCCATTTTCCACCTTCAAGCGCTTCATTATTTCCCACAGCTTTCCTTGGACCACATTGTCATAAGCTCCCTTAATATCCAAAAAAGCTATCCATAGAGGTCTGTTATCTTTAACTGCAATTTCGATACACTCTGTTAATGTAAACAAATTGTCCTCCAACCTTCTTTCTTTCCGAAAGCCATTTTGGAACTCGCCAAGCAACCCCTCGTTCTCTACCCATGTCTGCAATCTGTTCTTTATAACTTGCATTACAACCCTGTAGACTACCGATGTCACTGTTATGGGACGATAGTTGGCTATGTCACCCTTATCCCCTTTATCCTTATATATTAAACTCACCCTACTTAACCTCCATTCTTCCGGGATACTTCCGCCTTCAATGACATTGCTGACCACTGCCCTTAATTTTGTCCTGGATTTAGGGCCTAACTTTTTTTAATAATCCAATAGGAATGCCATCTGGGCCTGATGACGTGCCACTAGGAACTTTCTGTACTGCCCTTTCCCATTCCCTTTCTCCGATAGCCTCTTTTTCACCAACTAAATTGCTTTCTTCTAGTTCCTCATTTTCTGTGTACCTTTGCTCCTTCAATTTCTCTGCCATCATTGCTCCTACATGTTTCGCTGCCTCATCCCCTTCTAGTTCTCACCCAGGGACGTGGTGATGCAATGCTGTTCTAACCTTGTTTTACGGCTCAAAGAGTTCAGGGGCTTCCAAAATTTTTTGGCTGCCTTCCTGTCTTTTTTATTTACTTTAGACAACCATTGTGCCCCCTTTCTCTTAATTTTTTCATTAATCTAACAGGATGCCTCCTTTCTACATGTTATAAATGTATCCCACTTCCTATTTACTTCGCTTTCTGGTTCCCCATTACTCTTAGCATACCAGTGTTCTCTAGATGCTTCCTGGGGTTTCTCTACTGCCTCGTTTACATCACCATCCCACCAGCTCTTTGGTTAGCGTCTTCGCTTCCCCCTTCCTTTTTTTCGCATCTTTGCCAGCGCTAGGTCAAATTGCTAAGTTAGGCTTGTATAAGTCCATTGTGCTTGGTCGTCTCCAGAAATAACTTCTTCTATTTGTTTAGCAGCTGTCTCCAACTGCTTTTCGGTATAAACGTTTTGGTCCCGTTCGTCGTTCTGCCCCGTTTTCGTGCTTAATTCTCTAGTAAAGCTCAGTTTTATACGTTTGTGGTCACTACCTAGGTTATTGACACCCTCCTCATCTATTTTAATTTTTTCCAGCTTATTATACATTCTATGGGACATCAGTGCATAATCTATTGTGGACTGTGACCTGCCCGCTTCCCATGTTATTAGTCCTTCACATTTCTCACTAGTCTTACATAGAACCAAGTCGTGCCTCTCGCACATGTCTAACAACATGTTTCCTGTTGAATCTGTATATCCATCTAAGTCCTCTCCATGCGCGTTCATGTCTCCCACTACTATTATCTCGTGGCCTTCTCCTAGCTCGGTAATGTCTCTTGATATACATTCTGTCATTCTTCTATTTTCTTCCTTTGCATTTGATCTTTTGATCCCGTCCACAGGTACACAAAACCCAGAAGTGTTTCCTCCTTTGCTACCGTCCCCTTTAGCCATAAGTGTTCTGCACATTCATTTCTTGTCCTCCGCCAATTTGTGCTTTTTCTAATGAACGCTCCAATTCCACCTCCCTTTTTACTACCTTCCATTCTGTTGCATTCTTCCCAAACATGTTCACTATTGCAAGGTGGATGCTCCGTATCTCTAAGATGCGTTTCCACTAGCCCATATACCATTAAGTCTTCCTGTCTTAGTTGCTCCTCGATCTCTTCCCATTTTAGCCTATTCCTACCCCCTGCATGTTAATGTATCCTATGTCTGACTTAAATGGGCGCCTACCTCTATTCCTTCTACGGTTTCTACGTTGTCTACCACTATACCCTCCTTTTTGACATATCCTGTTCTGTCATGGAAACTGAGCAAAGACGTGCTCTTTGGGATGACCTAGCTATAACATGCGACCTCTCTTTGACAAAATACAACAAGAAAGTTGCCGCCGCAAGCGTTATAAAACAAGAATTTTTTGAGATTGCTAGTCGTTACGAGACGGACAAAAGTTTTTTTACTGATGGGACGAAAGGTTCTGGCTATGCTGGCTGTGCAGCGGTTGGGCAGTCCTTCCAACGTGTTAGACGAATTAATGCCAATGCATCTGTGTTTACTGCTGAGCTTCATATACTCGTATTGATGGTAGACGAAATAATCAAACAAAAATACAGATTATCTGTGATATTTACAGACTCGCTCAGTTCCCTCCTCGCCCTTAACTCTGCAACATCCTGGAAACATCCCCTCGTTTCTTTGCTTCGTGCTAAACTAACAAACGCTATAAAGCAAAACATCACTATTCACTTTTGCTGGGTTCCTAGCCATATAGGAATACACGGCGATGAGGAAGCCGACCGAGCCGCAGGTGCATGTGTAAACAGGCCCATTGAAATTACCACTCTCCCAGTTACAGACTATAGAACTACACTACGAAATAAAATAAAAGATTCCTGGCAAGTAGAGTGTGATCCTCACAATAAGCTACATGGAGTTAAACCTGTTTTAAGTGAATGGCGCAGCGCCAGACATCGGGAAAGGTTCTATGAGGCCATCTTAAGTCGACTGAGGATATTCCACACACACTTGACTCACGGCTACCTTTTAAGAAACGATAACCCACCAACGTGCGACTACTGCTTAGAAACCTTAAGTGTACTTCACATCCTTTTAGTTCTCCCACAATTTAATAATGAACGCCCGCTCCTACTTTCCTATCTTTTTCAGAAAACAAATATCTTTCCACTTGGCACTTTTGCTTGGAGACGAGCCTGTTACTTCGTACAGACAAGTTTTTAACTTTTTAGAAAACATTAATGTTTTACAACGACTTTAAACTACAATTTGTTTAAGTTATATT
Organism: Ixodes persulcatus; assembly: GCA_013358835.2. Lineage (NCBI taxonomy): Eukaryota > Metazoa > Arthropoda > Arachnida > Ixodida > Ixodidae > Ixodes > Ixodes persulcatus. The sequence goes on from JABSTQ010002767.1 coordinate 23,252, forward strand.
TCAAATTTTGATCCATTGCAATAATAAACCTTTAGTCATGTGATATTTACTCACCCTGTGTTTGGCGCACTATGGCCTACGTTGCTGCTGCGCCAGAAAACCCCAAATTCATTCATTCTTTCACTATACCCTCCCCCCAACTCTGTCTCGTTTACGCTGGTGCCCTCAGGGCCCTCGGTCCCCCCAGAAAAGCTGTTGCCTGACTACCCAGCCTATCCCCTACTCTGCCACCCGTGACTCCACTGTAGTGGATGCCACTCTGTTCAAACGGAAGGGAGCCAGCCTCGTACACCTCTCTGTTAATCTCTACTACGCCGTACTTAAGCTGTCGGCTCATCACCTTGATTATGCGGTTAGCTTCAATTACCCGCCTCTCAGTCTGCAATGACTGACCCCGGACCTCTGGGATCGTGCATAAGACAACATGCACGTTCTCATTGATCCCCCTTAGTTCCCGCAGCCCCACATGTAGCTGGTGTCCGAAGGTTCTGGCTTCTTCTCATGAACACACAAACTACGGACAGAGACCGCCATCTAGCGGGAGGAGAACAAAATGCAAAACACACCAACATTTTTTTTTTTTGTTTTCTTTTCCGAAAGAAACTTGTTTTCGGAAATATCGCTGTAGTTCCGAAACGACTTAACCTACACTAATTATTTTTATACCAATCGATTCCGTACTAAATTTTAGAGGCATTTGCGCGAACACAAGTGTTTTTTTTAAAATTGGTAGATTATGTAAAACGTCATTAAACCCAAAAGTGTCAAAACTGCCGTTTTGAGTCGATTTCACGATTTAAAATTATATATATTTGTACTGAATACTGAGAGATATGATCTGCGCCAATGAAACAACTAAGTATTAATCTCTCTATCGTAAAAGTTTCAAGCAAATACAAAGAGCGGTTCTCATGTAGGAATTTTTTGAAAACGTGAAAAATCTACATGTATTCTCTATGGCTCTCGGAGGTACTATGCCCAAACGAGTATACTTCTGTTTGTTTTTGCTAGCTTAGGAGGGGGTCACAGAGCCTATCTTTTTATCTTCCTCCAGGACAGACGTACAGAGTCATAGCGCAACACGCATCTGTGGAACACAGAAAGCTATCGCTCTCCTGTTGGCGGTACATTCATAGGCGTAGACTTCGGGGGGGGGGGGGGGGGGGGGGGCATCGGGGCTCGTGCCCCACCCCCGGGCCCGGGCCATGATCCTTACCGAGACGCTGTTTACGTGCCATGTAACGAGCTTCTATAGTAGTGGCATGTAAACAAAATAACGCCCACGTTGCCTTTATTGACAAAATACACGGGAAATGAAATCCCAGCGTGCTTTCGTTAGCTTCAATCTCCAGTTCTGGCGAAAAGGAAAAACGCGCAGCACCCCCCCCCCCCCCCCCGGAGAACTTCTCAGCCTGCCCCCCCCCCCCCCCCCTGGGAACATGGAAAGTCTACGCCGCTAGTAGCAGACGACACAACGCAGCTCCGTAGTCTATCGAGGGCACGGCTATACGCGGCCCGTAGCGCGACCGTTCAGACTAGGGAAATGGTCTTGAAGAACCGAGAAATGGTATCTTGAATATAATAATCACATGTCGTTAGTATCATCTACTTGCTAAGCCAAATAAATATTTGCAGCTAGTGAGAATATGTTTGCGTGACGATTTACCTTTCACACTCCTGACGGATGTTAGCGAATCCTTCATGTTCGTGGCTCGCAGTTATCGGTACCCCCTCGGAGTGACTTCACCATATTTTTTTTTTTGCTTGTAGGACATTGTAAAAATTGAAAACACGCGAAAGAAAAAATCTTCTGAGTACGCGTGATTTTGAGCTTCGCAGCTCTAAAGATGCCCGATAAATGTCGTCCAGCTTGGGGAGAAACTGATCCTTTTTGGCGGAAGTTCGACTAGCGTATGCTGGCAGCTCGTTTTCTGTCTGTTTTGTCTATACTCCGTTTCACCGTAATTTGGCAACCCTCAGTCAGAGCTGCTGTGAGGGAATCACAGTCGCGGAGCAAAGCACGTGACAGCTACTTTTAGGAGCAGTACTATTGCGCCTGGAGCGCGTCTCCGACTGGTGTGTTTAGCGTCCTATCTGCCCATACATCAAAAGTGGTCCCGAAGTGGCAACAAATGACGTCACAGAAGACGGAGTGTCACGCTGTTGCATCTCGCTATCCTGGCGACTCATCGTAGAAATGCTGGCGAAAAGCACCAGCGAACGCAAGTGTCACTGTCGTCATGGCGTCCCAACGAAAAGCAATTATGCAATTTGGACGTTTTTGTAATTTGGTACTTAAAATAACTGTATATTTTTTTTAAGAAAGTGATTTATACATTTATACTGATTTAAGATTGTCTCTTGTTTTAGCCGGCTTGATTGAGATTTATTTTAACTGTTATTTGGAAACAAAAAGTACTTGCTAAGCAAATTTGTTTTACGTTTATTGATATATTTCTTTTCTGAATACTACGCTCGTTAGCCGCATAGGCGCTGCAAGCGGGAAACGTAAGCGCGTTGCGCTGCGTTGCGAAACTCCTATTCTATAAGCCGTCGACAACAAACTTGTTGCGTTTGGGTCCCCTAAGTTCTTAGGGGAACCCAAACGTTGGGGCCTCTAATTCTAAAACTCGCTACTATCTCCCTCTGTTTCATGGAAATTACGCTATTTCATATTTATTCACGATTGTGACAGAGCAGACTACGTGTTCATCTATTCATGACTCAAAGACTTTCACCAATCATTCTATGTTCATTTCAAGAAAAGAACAGACGATGAAAATTACACATTTTATAAAATTGTCTAACACACTTAGTTGAACGTTTTAATCTACTGACCTGCACCATACCTGATAAGTTTCATCTATAGTATGATAGAAGAGCTGAAAAAAACGACCTTATAAACGAGCGTAGTCGGTGAACAATTCAGTCTTGAGGGATGCATATCATGTGTTTTTAGGACATACAAAACCCCCATTACTGATGTTAAAGCTATATTTTATACTCACGACCTCCTCAGCATTTTAGCAAACAAACCCAACAGTTCTGGAAAGTGGTCGACCAAGCTCTCTCTTTTTTTTTTTTTTGCAGTTCATAAATCATGACGGCATTCCACTTTAAGTTGAAGGTAGCGTTCTTTATCTTGACAATTTCTTCACATCAATCTTTTCTAATGAATTCTTATTGAACATTCCGGCCCATGCCCATTATCTCACCTTCAAATAAACTGATCACAGTTGACCACGGAGGTGTATTGAGGGCAATAGGTAACCTAAAGGTATCCTCGAACTCTAAGGGTGACAAAATTAACTCGAAGATGTTATTAAACACGAAACACAGTTCCTCTTGTTTTCGTTCGTGATATATGTTCCCTGTCCCTCACGCTTTCCATGGTTTCGTGAGACTGGAAAGTCTATAACGTAATTCCTGTTCACAAAACTGTTGACCACCAAAATAAGAAGTAATTACCAGTCAAATTTCTTTCACTAGTGTTCCGTCTAAACTATTGCAGCATATATCTTACTGTAATATATATAAAAAAAAACTTTCTTGTACACTTATAACCATCTATTTCAACATCAGCACAGATTTCGACAATCTCATTCGTGTGAAGCCCAGCTAACCGCCTTCCTTACTGACACTTATACCCTTGTTACACGGGCACACTTAATCGCGGTTAACTCAGCTTAACTGCTATTACGCGGCACCACAGATACCGCACTATACTCTCGGACAGCTATTTCATAAGAAGTGAAAAGCGCGCGTGCACTGCTTCGGTGGGTGCTCAAGTTGCTCAAGCGCACGTTCGCCCATAGCTTTGACTGCATAGCCGCAGAATGTTGTGGGCAAATATTGTGCGCTAACTGTGGCTTAGTGTAACTGCAGTTAAGTGTGCCCGTGAAACAAGGGTATTATTCAAATGTTTAAACTGACGCGATATTCTTTTACTTCTTCAAAGCATTCGACACATTTTCTTATACCGTTTTTTAACGAAGCTTAACGATATTAATGTGCATCACTTTTTTGTCAAGTGTATTTTTGAATTTCTAATTAACCGTACGCAATATTTCTCAGTTAATAAAGTGAAATCCCCTACCTCTACTGTAATATCAGGCGTCCTCCAGGGAACCGTACTCGTACCCTTTGGGTTTCCTAATCTATACTGTCACGAATGACAAGTGATGAGGCGGTGAATAACTGAGTAAACTGAACGTTTAATGGGGCGGACGAGTGCCCGAAACAAAAATGAAGAAGGGAACAGAGAAAAACAGAGCGTTGCGGGCGTCGAAGTCGGCGTGACAGCAGAGTGAAACGCTAGGGCGAAAACTGAACCCGGTTTGCCACGCGGAGCCGCTTTTTTACACGCGTGGGCTTGTGGAGCATTCGGCGTAAAAGGTTCGGCGCGTAGAACATTCTAACCTCAAATCAGCAAGACGGTTCTCGAATTTACCAAAACATCCCATTACAGCGTAAACAAAAATGTCTAGGAATCGAATCCTGGCCTTCTGCGCGCGAAGGCAAGCGCAATAAGCGTAAAGGCTAGCCCACATGGCGCGTTTTTCAGTGCGTCTAGACGCGCGTCTCGGCTTGGAAGCCAGACGCGTGCGCCCAGTCAAACCACACCCAGCGCTACCGGGCAGCGGTTCGCGTCTGCGTTTCCGAAGCGTCTGCCCAACGTAGCCAGACGCGCTTAAGAAACAAACGCAAATTTTAGACAAAAATCGCGCGTTAAATGATGGCTACATGCCGAAATATTTAATTTTATTAATAGTAAGCACGCATTTTTATTACATAAAATGCAATGAAGCTCAATTTCACTCATTTTCATCCTTTTTAGTGCGTACGCCTCATCCACCTTTCGGTACGCCATCGGCATCACCATCTCACGAGCCAAAACATTTACAGCAGGCCGCTACAGAGGTTGTGTTCTTGCGGCTGTTGCCGATAGTATTAATTTTGTTCCTTTGTCTCTCGGTGTCCTTGTATTCTTTAAATTTCGCCTGCAAGAGTGCAGGATGCTTTTGTACTTCGCTAGCTCCTCTCTGTTCCGCTGAAGGAGCGTCAGCGTCTCCCGCGGAGCAGGGAGAGGTCCCTGGATTTGTGCAAAAGGTATTGTAAACTGATGTCCGCGGGGGGAAGGACGTAACTACCCATGTTCGCCCTGCTGCGAGCGTTGGCGGGCGCTCTGCCGTGGAGTGGCACAGTGCTGTTACTCGTTTTTGTATGTGTATCTTTCTGTTTTGAGTGTTTGCATTTTTATTTTCCCCTCCCGTATCCTTTTGAGCGATAACCGCAAGGCCGCGGGCGGGCTGCCTATTTGGTCAGCTGTGCTCGCGGCATAATTCGCCCCTTTAAAAAAGTGCATCGTCCCGATGCAGCACAAAACGAAGATACAACAAATCTACAACGAAAGTACAGCCGAATCGCGAGCCGCAGTTCACAGTTCACAGTTCATTCGTCAACGAGAGTGGAAAGTTTTATCGTTCGTAATACGGCTTCAGCCGGACGACGTGCACCACCTCGCGTCGCGGCTGACGTCTTGCAGATGGGCGCGTTCCGTCGGGAAGGACTTCGTAGTTCAGATCACCGAGGCGTCGGATAACCTTGTAGGGTCCGAAATAGCGTTTAGAAGCTTCTCGCTGAGACCGCGGCGCAGCATTGGTGTCCAAACCAACACCCGGTCTACGAGTTGAAAGTTAACGTTCGGCGACGAAGGTTATACCGGCGTCCGTCGACTCGTCGTTGGTCTTGAATCTTGATTCTTGCCAGTTGACGAGCTTCCTCCGCGCGCTGGGAGATCAGTTGTGCGTCGTCGTTGCTATCATCGGTTGGAACGTGAGGCAGCATGGCGTCGAGCATCGTGGTAACCGCCCGGCCGTGTACCAGTTGAAACGGCGTCACTCCCGTGTTTTCGTGAACCGCTGTGTTGTACGCAAACGTAACGTTCGGCAACACCTCGTCCCACGTCTTGTGTTCCATCTCGACGTACATGGAGATCATGTCAGCAATCGTCTTGTTGAGCCGCTCCGTTAGTCCGTTCGTCTGCAGATGATAAGCGGTGGTTCGTCGATGGTTGGTGTGACTGAGCCGAAGAACTTCTTGAGTCAGGTGTGCCATGAAAGATGATCCTCGATCTGTGATCAACACTTCAGGAGCGACGCGTCGAAGGAGGATGGACTTGACGAAAAACTTGGCAACTTCCAGCGCTGTTCCCGATGGCAGGGCATTTCGTCTCGGCGTATCGTGTAAGATAATCGGTCGCAACGATAATCCACAGATTTCCTTGCGTCAATGTTGGGAACGGCCAAAGTAAATCGATAACGACCTGCTGAAAGGGCGTAGTCGGGGCAGGTATCGGCTGCAATAGTCCTGCTGGCTTCGTCGGAGGCCTCTTACGTCGTTGGCACTCATGGCACGACCGTGTGTACAGATGGGCTCTTTTCGGGAGTCTCGGCCAGTAGTACTTGTCACGAATCCGGGCGAGCGTCCTGCTGTAGCCAAGGTGTCCAGCCGTCAGGTCGTCATGGCATGCTTGAAAGATTTCTTCTCGCAGGCTGGCTGGAACAACCAGCAGCCAGGCAGGGTTGCTCGTTCCGAAGTTCTTGAAGAGCACGCCTCGCCGCAGAATGAAGCTTGACAAGTCTGGGGCCAAAACTCGTGGAACTGAACTTCCTTGACCTTCAAAGTGGTCGATGACACCGCGAAGTTCCGGGTCGTCTCGTTGAAGTGCTCCCATGCCAGTATCTGTAACTGCGCCGAGAAAACGGGCGTCATCGTCGTCGTCAGTGCTTTCGGGAGGAGACTCGACTGGGGCCTTAGACAAACAGTCGGCGTCGTTATGCTTGCGGCCAGACTTGTGCACAATGGTTACGTCGAACTCTTGCAGTCGAAGGCTCCAGCGAGCGAGGCGTCCTGACGGGTCCTTGAGGATGGCGAGCCAACAGAAAGCGTGGTGGCCCGTGACAACGCGGAATGGGATCCCGTACAGGTACGGGCAGAACTTGGTTAACGCCCAGATGACAGCGAGACATTCCTTGTTGGTCGTTGAGTAATTTTTCTCTGCCTTGGACAGTGCCCGGCTTGCGTAAGCGATCACCCTCTCTGCTCCGTCTTGTCTTTAGACAAGTGCCGCGCCGAGTCCGTCGTTGCTGGCGTCGGTGTGAACTTGCGTTTCCGCTGATGGATCGAAGTGTCAAAGGATAGGGGGTGACTGGAGTCTTTTCTTTAGTTCGTTGAACGCTTGTTCTTGCTCCTCCCTCCACTGAAAGTTCATGTCGTCCTTCGTCAGATGTGTGGGCGGTGCAGAAATCTTGGCAAAATCGCGAGCGAAACGTCTGGAGTAAGCGCACAGCCCAAAAAATATTCTGACGGCTTTCTTGTCTGATGGCTTCGGAAATTGGGCAACGGCGGATGTCTTTGCAGGATCAGGGCTTACACCATGAGCACTTACGACATGACCCAGGAATTTGAGCCCGTCGTAAGCGAACCGACATTTTGACGGCTTTAGTGTCCGTCCAGCATTCTGGATAGCCTGTAGCACAGGCTCGCAAACATCTCAGGTGCTCGTCGAAGTCGCTTGCGAATACCACGAAGTCGTCGAGATAGACGAGGCATCTTTGCCACTTCAAGCAGGAACGAACGCTCTCAATTACGCGCTGGAACGTCGCCGGTGCTGTGCACAGTCCGAACGGAATCACTTGAAATTCGTACAGTCCATCCGGCGCGACGAAGGCAGTCTTTTCACGGTGCCTTTCGTCGACCTCAATCTGCCAGTACCCACTCTTCAGGTCCATCAACGAAAAGTATCGTGCGTGGCGCAGCCGGTTCAGAGTGTCGTCGATGCGTGGCAGCGGGTAGACGTCCTCATTTGTTACGGCGTTTAGTCGACGATAGTCCACGCAGAACCGAAGAGTCGGGTCTTCCTTTTTCACCAGGAGTTCCGGTGAAGCCCACGGACTGTTTGAGGGCTGGACGATGTCGTCGTCGAGCATTTCTTGGACCTGCTTCTGGATGACTTCCCTCTCTTTCACAGAGACACGATACGGCGACCGATGAACAGGAAACGCGTCGTCATCAGTAATAATTCGATGTTTCGCAACCATCGTTTGGCACACCTTTGACGACGTGGAGAAGCACTCACTGAACTCGGGCGAGAAGGTCACTGAGTTGTCGGTCATTGTGGGGTAGGCGGGACTGGATCGATGTCGAACTACGAATAAGGCATTGTCTTCAGTGGCCACGAAGGGAGGTCTTCTGCTATTCCGGCGATCGCGGCTGAGTCCGCGAGTTCCTCGGCGTGACCCACGGCGGTACCTTTCGTAAGGTGCTGAGCCTCCTGTCGGAAGTTTGTAACGAGTGCAACAGTGTGTCCATCTCGGATCTCCGCGATATCTCTTGCGACGCCGATTCCTCTTCCTACAAGCAACTGGAGGCTTCCCCCGAGCAGAACGTTGCCGCAGAAAGCATCATCGTTCCCGACGTGTACGTAAACACTCGACCGCGGAGGTAAGTTTACGTGATTTGCGAGACCTCGGACCGCGGATGACGTCGATTTGGGATTCCTCCCGTGGTGAAGCAGGTTTTCGTAGCGTCAGCCGGTTTTCTCACAGGTCGATGACGGCGCCATACTCGCAAAGAAAGTCCATTTCGAGAATAACATCCCTCGAACAGTCTTGAAGAACGACGAAATTGACAGGGCACGTCGCACCATGGATCTCGACGCGAGCAGTGCAAATCCTGACTGGTGTGATGAGGTGCCCACCGGCGGTCCGTATCTGCGCGCCATCCCACGGCGTCATCAATTTCCGAAGGCGTTGGGAGAGCCTTCTACTCAGGACGGAGTAGTCTGCTCCAGTGTCGACGAGAGCCGACGCGTCGTGGCCGTCGATAGAGACGTGTAGGGTAATCTTCCCCGTTGCAGGAGCGTCGCTTCGGTCTCTGGTAGTGTTTGAGTGGGGGCCCTCCGACGTTCGTGAAGGATCTTAGTGTCGGACGTCTTCGGCAACTCCACCTCCAGGGGTTCCCGCGCCTAGCTTCCCCGGCGAGGAGCGAGGGGCGACAGGCTTTCACGTCCGGGTCGGTGCTTTGGCGAAGATGGACGTCGTGGCAACGGCGACCGGGACACGCGGCGAGCTGCAGGCGGGGGAGACTAAGGTCGTCAGGGGTATTCTTCTATCTCCCGCGGTCGATCACCGTAGCATGAACGTGGATCATTCGGATGGAAGCCACGCAGCCCTATTTGCCGGTAGGGGCAGCGGCGGTAGATATGGTCCGCTTCCCCCCAGTGGTAGCACAGTGGGCGTCGGTCGGGCGTTCGCCACACGTCGGTCTTCCGGGGTACGCGAGGCCCCTGGCAGGCGTACTGGACCTGGTCGTCTTGGCGTCGGTCGTGCTGCGGCGCAGGGGACTGACGTCAGGGCGGTGCGACATAGGTGCGAGGAGGAGGCGGTGGCCGTCGGGCCACTGCGGCGTAAGTCAACGTGGGCTTCTCGGGGGCTGCCACGACGACGGGAGGCTCTGGTTGGATGGCTCTCTGGACATCTTCCCGCACAACCTCGGCGATGGAGAGCGAGGCCGGGCGTGCGGCAGCGGGCAGCAGCTTCTTCAGTTCCTCCTGGACGACTTCACGAATAATGTCAAGGATGCCGGGAGGGTGGTGCCAAGGTCGGATCCGGATGTCGCCAGACTAGTTACGCCAGGGTGTCGCTGGTAGTGTCTGGCGCGTGCTAGGAGGGCCGTTCCATATTCGTCGCCTCCGTGACGAACCCGCCGACAGTTGTCGGGGGATTGCGGATGAAACCGCCGAATATCTCGCTTTTCACACCCCTCATTATGTGGTGGAGCTTCTCCTCGATCGGAGCGGGCGCTCAGGTGGAGAACATCTTCGACAAAGCTGGTGATGCTCTCATTAAGGCCTTGGGTTCTTGTTCGCAGGAGATCTTCGGCCCTCTCACGTCGGTGTTGGAAGGGAAACGTCTTCTTCATTTCTTGCTTGCACTCCTCCCACGACGTTAAAGAAGCCTCGTGGTCCTCCAGCCAGTGCCTCGCAGTTCCTTCCAGTGAGAAGTTAATGTTCTGCAAGCAGTGCTCAGCTGACCACCCGTTATGGCGGGCGACACGTTCATAGTGTTGAAGCCAGTCCTCGATGTCCTCGTGGGCGTCTCCGTGGAAATGAGTCGGAGTTCTGGGTGCGACGGGCAGGTATACGACGGCAGAAGCGGCCGGGGTCTGCGCCTGGTTGACCATCGTCGTCTTCTCTGGCTTGGGCTCGTCCAGCAGCAAACCGCATTCAGGATCCTCTCCCTTGATGCGGCGGCTGGTCCGAGTTTCAGGTTCCGCGTAGAGTGGTCTTCTCACTGAGCTTGCAATCGGACTTACACTGCGGGCTCTTGGAGGGGAACGCTGCACGGACATGCGGTACCCCGCACCTCCACCAAAAATGTCACGAATAACAAGTGATGAGGCAGTGAATAACTGAGTAAACTGAACGTTTAATGAGGCGAACTTGGCCCAAAACAAATATAAAAAAAATTGACCGCATCTCCACTTGGTGAATGATGTTGCTTGGGGCGAAGCTCTGGTGGTGCTTGTCTGCGTAGACGCCGAGCCGCAGCATGCCGAGCCTTTTCATTCATGTCAGTAGGAGAATGTGTGGTTTTCTTCTTTTTCTTTTTTTAAGCAGACAGATGGGGTGGCACCTCAGAACCCCCTACTCTTTTTTTTCTTCTTTTTCTTTGAGCCTTTTCATTCATGTCAGTAGGAGAATGTGTGGTTTTCTTTTTTTTCTTTTTTTAAGCAGACAGATGGAATGGCATCTCAGAACTCCCTACTCTTTTTTTTTCTTCTTTTTCTTTGAGCCTTTTCATTCATGTCAGTAGGAGAATGTGTGGTTATCTTCTTTTTATTTTTTTAAGCAGACAGATGGGATGGCATCTCGGAACCCCCTACTCTTTTTTTTTCTTCTTTTTCTCTTTTCATAAATTTTTTCATCTTTTTTTTTCCAATTTTTGTTTTGCCCTACACGAGCACCGCCGCCACGCCACCACCAAGTTGCCACAGTCCGTAAAGCTGTGTTCTCTTCCTTCTTCTTCTACGGGTTAAGGTGTATCCACACGACGGACCGGGCCGCGGACCGATTGATCACGTGATGCGCGGCCCGCGGGCCGCCCGGCTGCAATGAGCATCCACACGGCGGACCAAAAGAGCAGACAACAGGGCGAATGGGCCGGTCTAACCCTCGACCTCACAGCTCCGCCAAACGCATGCAGCGAGCTGCTTTGAGGCTATTTGTAAGGAGCCAAGATGGAGGTTGAACGAAAGAGACGTTTGGCCGCGGTGGCCTTGGCGTTGACTACTGAGGACGAGGACGACTTAAGTGAACCGAAAAAGGCATGGGGACATCTTTAGATGATTATTTCAGTAGTCGTCGCGACTATTGTCTCACAGAGCGGGGAATTGCTCCATGAGCGCGATGAAGTAAAAAGTTGCATCGTCGCACAACAAAAGGTTCGTCTTCTTCGTCTTCAACAGCTGGCGCCAAAAGAAAACGACTTTGGATTTGGTTTCCAATCCAAACAACAAAAGTCAGCTTGTTGCCAGACTTAGCGCTTCAATTATACTAAAAACACCGCGGTCCGCCGCCAAGGTCCGGGCGAGAAAAGTCGCTTGGCATTCTCAGAAGCGCGGGCCGCGGACCGCCGGCGGACCTCGCAAACCGGTGACGTAAGATCACGTGATGCGCGGCCCGCGGACCGAAACAGCAATTTGGTCCGTCGTGTGGATACACCTTTAAGGCTCACCGTCCTGCACAATGGTGGCACCTGTGTGGGGGATCGGTGGTCGAGTGGGCTAGCGCACGCCAGCTCGGAGCACGTGGAGCGAAAGCTCGCGCTATTGAGCCCAGGGATCCTAGTTTCTATCCCCACCCCTGCCCGGTTCGATGTGGATCAGCGTCGTACTGGCGTGCGGTCGTGTTTCACTACTGCGTGCCGCACGTTAAAGACCCCAGGCTAGCAGTCGTACTGCGCTGGCTAAATTGATGATCTATAGTAAGTAACAATGTCGCCATGTTCTGGCAGACTAACCTCTTGCTGAAACAGCTAACGACAAATTTTACTTTTTGACTTTTGATTTTTGGTGCCAGCTGTGATCGACAAGCACCAAAGCAAAATACGAGGCCAGCCGCTGGCCGCACACCACCACCACACCACCCTACCGTGAAAATGGCGAGCGCGCTACGCCGCCGACACCGTAGCCGCCGAGGGGGACCCTCATACCTCAGCGCCCTCCGCGGCGGCGCGGAACTAACTACTCTTTGTACAAGGCTATACTCTGTTTCATACTTTGTGTGCAACGCTGTAAAGCTTTTGGCGCGAGCGTGGGGCTTGATCTCGTTGATCATTTGCACGCGTTCTCGCGCAAACAAAACCATAGGTGAAGCCACCCGCTCGCGCCAATAGCTTTGACAGCGTTGCACGCTAAGTATGAAACGGAGTATAGCTCCAAACACGATCTGGTCACTCGCTCCCCGCGGCAAGAGCGGCCAGTGACATCACCTAAATGTGTTTATTCCACCGTGGACGCCAAGAAGCCAACTCAACTGCTTCTCACCAGACTTCCACACTACCATTGGCTATCGAGGATTGGAACTGTCTACCTCACAACATCGTTTTTATAAATGATACTACTAAATTTGTTGAATCCATTACCCTCTTTCTATCTACCTTAGCTTGCCAGCTTAAGTGTTATATTTGCGTTTACTGTCCTACTTTTTTGTTTTATTGCCACCCCCTCGTATAATGCCACATGGGCCGTCAAAGAAAATAAAGATGATGATGATGTCAAGATGAAGATCATTTGCTCTTCTATACATTGGCATATATTAAATATTGCTAGGAAACAACCGAGCGCTTTTATAGCGACTCAAACGCCGGCTGATATCGTCATTTTTTATGGCAGCCGTGGGGCCACAGTTTCAAGGAAATGCGAATGATTGGTGCATCGTACGGAATACACCGGCTGCAACTAATGTCATTGGATCTTGGGAAAGTAGCTCGAATTAGAGTGCCTCAATGTCCTTGTTTTTAGGGTGATGCGATCGTTTGTAGTACCGAAGCCGATAGCACGCGCTCACGGAGAAAATCCAAAGAAACCGCAGGAAACAAAATGTCGCCGTAGCACAGTCAGCGCCACGAGCAGGAGCATAAACACGCTCTTTCACGCGCTTCAGAACAAAACACAAAAATAAGCGTTCGAAACAAAATGGCTAGAAGTCATCACCCCAAGCAAAGCGCAAATGAAGGCACCCTAGCTCGAAGGTGGTCGAAGGTCCCCGTATTGCCGCCATTTTGGTTCATGACATGAGCAGACCTTCTCTGTCCTCTCCATTCTTGTTGAGCCGATCTATAGACCAACTCAACTTGCTGACGTCATACGACCGCGGTGGCGCTGCTGTCGGTACTGCGCATGCGCTAACGCTTCATTCCTCCCAAATTTGGCTTCTGCGCATGCGCAGTGCCCACACCTGTTGTGGGCAAAGCGGGCTTGTTTGTAAACAGTGTGTTGGTTTATAAAGACATTTCTCAAAACTATCTTTTTATCCGCACACCGACGAAACGAGCACACATCTTTGCATCCCCACCATCTGCAGCGTCGGTGCTTGGCGGCATTCCAAAAAAAAAAAAAAAAGTTTTCCTTTCTTTGAGTACGCAAGAACAAAATACGCACGATTGATAAGTGGATTGCGTGCACACTGCCGAAGAGACTTATATTGGCGAGGAACACTTTGAGTATTATAATGTTTCATCGCGGTCTTAGCGCGGCTTGTTCTGTACGACCTTTTAAAAGCTTCGAATATTTGAATGGACCGAAATGGCGATTGTCAGGGCAACTGAGACCAATCAGCCTGTCACCTCGCAACGTTTGGGTGTTCAGTGTGTTCGCATCTATCTGAGTCCGACTAGCCATCAGAGAAGACAATCGCGCAGCTTTCAAAGGATCCAGCGACTTTAGTTCTTTGATGCGCTTGTGTTTCGTCTTACAAGCAGCGCCAAAAGCACCAGAGCACGAGGTCGGTGCCTTGGGCAGCCCTTGGAAGTAAATGACGGCGAAGCGCTTGCTCAGTAACACGGGCACTGTAGCACGGGTGTCGCACGTTCGCAGCACAATGGTTGTCGGGGCTTCTATCAAAGCGCGAAACTACGAGGAAGAAAATACGAGAGAGACGTGAAATAGCGGCCTTTCCTGTTTTCATGTTTTTTTTCCTTCCACGTTGTATTGTGCTTCAATATATCAATTCGCGCTTACTAGAATAAAACAAGAAGCGTGCTTTTTTTTTCCAAGAAAGCCGCGCTGAATATTTAGTGCAGCCAAGAAAAGGCCGACACGGGGGACAAATGGGACTCGACAGCTGCGTCACCGCTTGTCAAATACTCGTGATCTCACTGATTAAACGGGAAGTTCAGTCATATACACTTGCCAGTGGCACCGGATAACATGAACCTACTCGGTTTCTGTCAATGGTGCGAGAATGATAAAAACCCAAACGCGTTTCCGGAAGCACGCGACTGACTCACCAAGGACGAAGAAGACCCATTCCATTCTCGCGTCAGCTCCCAGGCGTCCCCAGGCTCCAGATGGGTAAGTGTCCCAGCCCTCTTTCCGCGGGTCGATGTATGCGAGGTAGTGGGATGCTTTGGGACGTCCCTGTGGTCCAGCAGAGAGTGGGGGTCGTTGAATTCGTGTCGCCGAAATTGTTTCGTTTCGAGGGACGTTCGAAAGTCCTCTGCTGCCACCTCGTCGTGTCGTGGTTGTTGTTGTTCTTTCCAAACATTTTCTGATGGCTTCAGTCAACGCCAACTAGGAGACAAGGCCTTCTCTTCTTGCCCCCCTCCTCCAAAAAACAATCAAAAACAAAAAAAAAAAAAAACGTTATCACACCTAAGATCCCGGCAGCACGGCCTAGCTTGAGTCAACATGGCCGCCAACGCGTTTTGCAGAATTTCACAGCGAGCGCGACGCCATGGCAGACGCGTCTGCCGCTTTTCGGCGACTATTATCGACCTTCAGCCTACTTGCCACTCGGAGCGGGTCGGGGGTCCACTAACGATGACGTCATGCGCAGGACTTGTCTTTTAGGCGGCAACACTTTATGACAGATAAGTTTCTTTCTGTTAAATAAAGAGAAAGAAATGTGAATTACTCTTCATGCAATATACAGCGTGTACCCCAAAATGGATTCACAGTGTTGTTTTTTCCCCACAAAAATAAACGAGCGGTCATCTTCTACTCAAATATGCGCGAGCGGTCTGAACTAAATGCGCCAGCTTCACAACTAACCGTTTTTTTTTTATTCAAAAGTATAAGATCTTTTAATAATGTTAACAAAAAAATGAAGCCCGTTTTCTTCCATTTTCCGTAACTTGCTCCATTCAGCTCCCAGTATTGCTGGTATTCACCCGATGCTATATTCCATTACGCTGTTCCCAGCGCATGGTCAGAACGAGATTCGCATTCATAGGCTTCTAAGTCCGGCAGTTTTCATGGTGCGGAACACTCGTTGCAGAAGAACTTCTGGCCCTCAGCTCGTGTTCAGTAGCCGCGGACTTAGCTCCGGCCATTAACGAATACTCCCCTTCTCTATAACTTCGTCAGCCGCCGTTTTCTAATTAAGAATTGAACAAAAAACCTTTTTTTTGTTATTAGTATAGCGGTCAGTTTTTGAACTTTGTAATTGGTTCGAACCGCTGGCACCATATTTTTGCGAAAAAAGGAGCGTTCGGCACCGCGTAAATCAATTTCGCGGTAAAAGAAAAACAAAACAAAAAAAACAAACAAATTAGCATTAAATTTTGTAACTTTTTCGGCAAAACCTCTTGTGTTCTCCTAAAGTTCTCCTAAAGTCACATTGTTTTAGATATCTTGGAGTTTTAATTAGAAGTTTTAGTTTTGTTTTAGTTAGTTTTGTTTTAGTTAGAATAACAGACTTATTCTAAAAAAACACATTGTGCAACTAGAGACGTTGCTCTGTAAGCCTATCAAAATTTAGGCCAGATAAGTCTGCGTCTAAAGTAACTGACAAGGTGATAACGGCAGGGAAGAGCACCTGTCGCCCCGTGTCCAGCCTGAGTTTTCTACCTTCGACAAAGGTCAGGAGTCTCGTGGACTTGGAGCACGCGCGCGGGCAAAGCACGGCCACAGACATGAAGTGCGTGCTGGAGGCTGGCCGTTTGAAACATACTGCTTGCTGTTCTTGCCCTGTCTGTAACCATAGCTTTTCTTGAGGTCTGTGCTTACAGTTTACATTTACCATTTGTTGCAGACGAAACCGAGGTGCCCATCATGTCGGGTAAGATCAGCAAGTGGGAATCAACTTCGTCTAATGACTTCCAAGGCTCTAGACGGAGCAGAATATTTGTGAATTGAAATATAATACTGCAGTAGTTGCGCGTATTGCTTAGATAAACTTGGCATATTAGTCAAGTGTGTCTACAACTTATATCGTCCTTGTTATACCAATGTTTAGCGTTACAAATGGAAACAAAACAAAAATTCCACCGAGGATTGATTGTACACCCGATGAGTGAATTCGTGGCTATAATTGTATCCGAACTGACAACACCTCAATCTGTATCGTGCCAATTTTAATATGCCGCTTCGGTGGCTCCGAGGCAAAGCGCCGGCCTACGTATCCCCCGGTGACGGGTTTGAATCTCGGCCCGGGATCCCGCACTCTGATGAGGTTTATTGCGGAGAAGGCGCTGTGCAACCGAGGTTTGGGTTGCGCGTTACAAGTTCCACAGATGATCAAAATTAATCTTCAATCCTCTGCTGGGGTGTGCCAGATGCCCTTCATTGGTTTGCCACAAAAATCTCCCAAATTTGACTTTCGAACTTATAATATACGTATGTAATGATTGATCTGCGTAAATGTCATCCTGAATGTTGCTAAGCCTAATATACTTATTGTGAACTTCGTTTAGTAGTCTACAGTCCCCAGATTAAGTTCAGCGCCTCGAGACGTTCAGACCGTCTCCAAATACTGCACGAGTAGGTACGAGTTGCTCCAGCGGGTCATGTTACATCATAACACAAATAGAGTGACGCTCGACGTATGTAGGTTCCCGAACACCAAGTTACGAAACCTTTATTTTAAAGGCATATATAGGAATGGGTACCACGCGCATCGCAGAGAATAGATGAAGTCCTCTCCTCGCCTTTTTATACACTTCAACCGTCACATTTTTTTTATTTTTTATTTTTTATTTTTTTTTGCTCATTTTTGATTGCGGAGGCGTTGTCGGCTGAGGCTACTTAAAGGACCGGTGCAACGATATTCAACTGGAATGTTTTTCACTTTACACGAGCTTACTGGCACACCTGAGACTCAAGGATACTCACACGCAACGCCACCGGCCAAGAAACTTCTTTGTTGCAGTGTAATTTCAAGGACAAAAGCGATCGTTTTCATTCAATCTCTCCTTTGAAAAATTTGATGACGTAACGTGGGGATCGCGGTACACCCATATGACGATATTTGAATGCGGTTCATAGATTGGACCCGAGCATTGCGTGGGCACTCGATTTGGGCTCGTGATAATTACTAGCTGGAGAAGCATTCGGGTAGTGGCCCGTGTCCAATCGCTGCAACGTCGACAATAGCCGAGCCATAACAATGTCTGGAACTCAGCGCGTGTCCAGTGCTTTGCCGACCCCAGCGCGAGGCTATGATCAACAGTGGCGGCATATAATCGGCTCCAGATCACGTGGCCGCTTGTTCTGGCTGCGAGTTGAGGGGGTGAACGCTGCTCGTTTTTCTTTAATTTTTTTCTGGGAATTCTATTGCGTGGGGTGAAAAACGAACGCGTGTTTCATAGGTCATGAACGGCAGGGATCCGTTCTAAGCGGTATTTGCGCAAAGTACAAAAATTGTTGCATTGCCCCTTTAAGCGGCGACACGAGATGGCTCCTCCACATGCTTCTAATGCAGCCTGTCGCGCACACTTTTTCCCATGCTCCTCTATGAGAAAAATGGTTACTTTCAAAGTCGTTTTCTGGGAACCTCATGCCATGCAGAGCTTGGCACATGCGCTATGTCTGTTGCTTAGGAACTGTCTGGTCATTTACCCTAGTTTCGTGCCTGAATGGCGACAGGAACAGTTCGGTGTACGCGTTGACGCGGAGATATTCGCAACTTTCACGACCTATAGGGAGCGCACTGGTGCCTAACAAAATGGCTGTCATCTGGAAGATCGTCGTAGAACAGCAGTTCGAGTCTGGGTCTGCGACGCGTAAGTTATTCTAGTATTACAGAGCTCATGAGATGCCTAGAGAGAAAAGAGGTAGAGGATCGCCAGCGCGCTCGCAGCAAGGAATTCAATCCTCTGTCTACCATCATTACCCACCTATAAATAAATCATCCTCTTTTTCACCGTAACATTCTTTGGTGGAGGTGCGGACCCATCCCTGACCTGGACCTTCGCAGCAGGAGTCTTCCGCCCGCATCCGGCATGACTCCACCCCCAGGGACATCACCCGAAGGCGCTCCAGCTACGCCCCCGCCACCCATGGTCCTCACAAAGCCACGGGACCCCGGACCTTTTACCGGTACAGGCGACCAGGAAATCGAAGACTGGATCGACCTCTATGAAAGAGTAAGCTTGCATAACCGATGGGACAATACCATCATGCTTGCGAATATTATTTTTTACTTGCGAGACACCGCCCGGACATGGTTCGAAACGCATGAGGAAGAGATCACCTCTTGGGAACTCTGTAAGTCCAAACTTCAAGATCTTTTTGGCCGTCCCACCGGGCGTAAGCTCTCGGCGAAGCGTAAGCTGGGTTCCCGCGTACAAACATCTACAGAGTCCTACGTCGCCTATATACAGGACGTCATCTCTCTCTGCCGCAAGGCTAACCCTGAGATGTCAGACACTGACCGAATCGAACACATCCTAAAAGGCATAGCAGACGATGCCTTCCAGCTCCTTGTAATCAAAGACTGCTCGACGGTCGACGAGGTCATCAAGGAGTGCCGCCGGTTCGAAGCTGCTAAAACACGAAGGATAGCACACAAATTCAACCGCTTGCCCAACACACCAGCAACATCATCTTGCGAAGACGCAGATTCCAGTTCGGTACAGATTACCAAAATCGTCCGCCGAGAGCTGGAAGCAATGATGCCTAGTGAGGGTTTTTCTCGCCCTTCCGAATCACCGAACGGGACAGTATCGATAGCTGCTGTTCAAAGTGTCGTCAGGAAAGAAATGGAGAAGCTCTGTGCTTCTTCATGCCCCCGCTTCCAACCCACCCCTGACCATCATATTTCTGATCGTTGCCCCTGTGAACCTCCAACTGCAGCGACAGTCTTCAGACCGCCCCAACGTCGGGACCCAGCCGCATGGAGAACACCCGACAATCGGCCAATTTGTTTCCACTGCAACGGCGTTGGTCATGTCGCCCGCTATTGCCGCAACCCATGGAGCAACCAGCAGCCCAGGTTTTCATTTTCCAGCTCCAGTCGCCCTTACAGGGGAAACTTCTCTACATCTCCCCGGCTCCCCGCGAATGAACAAGTGTATTATCGCTCGTCACGCAACAATCGTTTGCCATCGCCGCGCCGTCGCCAGTCGCTGTCTCCAGTCATCCGCCGCCAACTGTCGCCGACCCATGACCTTCGACCATCGGAAAACTAACCAATGCAGCTTCAAGAGGTGAGGCTGCATTAGAGTCCCCAGCCCTAAATCCTCCACGAAGCATCGCCGCTATAGTCAAGAATCGACTGCTGATCGACATTGACGGTATTAGCACATTTGCCCTTGTTGATACCGGAGCCGCTAATTCCATCATGCGCGAAGACCTCAGACGACGCTTAAGAAAAGTTCTGACGCCACCTGACACAAAAATCTTGCGCGGTGCTGACGGTGGCGCAATCTCTCCTCATGGTATGTGCGGTGCTCGCATAAGCCTTCATCACAAGACCGCCTTTGTTCTTTTTACATTCCTTAGAAGCTGTCCTCACGAAATTATCCTTGGTTGGGACTTTCTGGCCACTCACTCCGCTCTCATTGACTGCGCTAAAGGCGAAATTGAACTCGATGCTACAGAGGCCTGCGATGTTTCAGACCCCATTGGGGCAAAGCTATGCTGTTTTGAAACATCACGCATACCGCCATTGTCTGCTGTAGCGATCAATGTCACAACCACTGAACCGATCCAGAACGGTGACTACATAATCTCACCTATTGTGAACATTTTGCTCGAAAAACAACTCGCCGTACCACACTGCATTGCACCCATCCAGAATGGCGCCACCGATATAGGGGTGCTCAATATCACTCGCAGTCCACAAATTCTCCCCAAAGGTATGACAATTGCGTGCAGCTTCCCGACTCTTGACTCCACCGTCGCCGTCATTTCTGAAGAATTTTTGCCGCCCAAACCTCCTCAACCACTCTCGGAGACTGACATTGCACATATTTCCACAATGATTGACCCGACGTTGAACAGAGAAGAAGCACAGCAACTCCACAGCGTACTTTGCAAGTACCATACTATATTTGACCTTGCAAGCCGCCCTCTCGGCCAGACAACTGACGTTGCTCATCGAATCAACACCGGCTCCGAACCTCCCATCCACCATCGTCCCTACAGAGTGTCGCAAAGCGAACGGCGCGCTATTCAACAGGAAGTTGACAAGATGCTGTCGCGAAACATTGTCCAACCCTCGTCCAGCCCCTGGTCCTCTCCTGTTGTTTTAGTAAAAAAAGAAGTACGGCTCATGGCGTTTTTGCGTCGATTATCGTAGGTTAAATAAGATCACGAAAAAAGATGTCTATCCTTTGCCACGCATTGACGACACTCTTGATTGCCTACAGGGAGCGGAATATTTCTCATGCATTGATCTTCGCGCCGGCTACTGGCAGATTAACGTTGATGAAGCCGACCGTGAGAAAACGGCATTCATTACGCCCGACGGACTTTTTGAATTCAAGGTCATGCCCTTTGGCCTGTGTAACGCGCCCGCAACGTTCGAAAGAATGATGGACCGCCTACTCAAGGGACTAAAATGGGTCACTTGCTTGTGCTATCTTGACGACGTCATCATCTTCTCTGACACCTTCCCAAAACATCTTGAACGTTTGACCCAAGTGCTCGGAGTCTTTCAACAAGCTGGGCTACAACTAAATTCAACTAAATGCCGGTTCGGTAGTCAACAAATTAAAGTTCTCGGACATCTCGTGGACAAACATGGTGTTCTACCCGACCCTGAAAAAATTAAGGCTGTCAAAGATTTCCCCACGCCTCTTTCTTCAAAAGACGTCAGGAGCTTTTTAGGACTTTGCTCTTACTTCCGCCGCTTCATCAGAGACTTCGCACACATAGCACTCCCAATGACATCTCTCCTGAAAAAAAATCAAGCTTTCGAATGGAAGGATCATCATCAGATTTCTTTTGCTCACCTGAAAGATGCTTTGACCTCCAGCCCCATTCTCGGCCATTTCGATGACACGGCACCCACTGAAATTCGCACCGATGCCAGTGGCCACGGTATTGGAGCAATTCTCGCACAACATCAGTTCGGAAAGGAAACGGTAATTGCTTACGCTAGTCGACTACTTTCACCTGCTGAGCGTAATTACACAATTTCTGAGAAAGAATGCCTTGCAGTGGTGTGGTCGGTCTCCAAATTTCGACCATACCTTTTTGGACGTCCCTTCCGTGTCATCACTGATCATCATGCCCTTTGTTGGCTTTCATCATTAAAAGATCCCATTGGTCGCCTCGGACGCTGGTCTCTGCGCCTTCAAGAATATGATTTCACTATCGTTTACAAATCAGGAAAGATGCACCAGGACGCTGACTGTTTGTCTCGTTACCCGGTAAGTCCAGCCGACTACAACACCGATTTAACTGAACTCCCAGTACTGCCAATATCACAGCTCCTAAACCTCGCTCACGAACAGCGTCGTGATCCAGCTCTGCAGCTTCTTATAAGACGCCTCTCAGCTGATGCTAACCAACCGTCCTCGGGACTCTTTCGTATCCGCGACAACATTCTATACCGCCAGAATTTCAGACCCGAAGGATTACCATGGCTTGTCGTGATCCCTAAACACCTACAGGCCACAGTTCTTCACGAACTCCACGACGCACCTTCATCAGGTCACCTGGGTCTCCTTCGCACTTACGGAAAGGTTAAGGAACGTTTTTACTGGCCGGACATGTACCGAACTGTAAAGAGATATGTCTCTTCATCTGACCTTTGCCAACGTCGAAAGAAACAAACCATCAAGCCATCAGGGCTCCTTCAGCCACTGCACCCTCCCATCAGCCCGTTTGATCGTCTAGGGATTGACTTCCTCGGACCATTCCCTTCGTCACGCTCTGAAAACCGCTGGATTGCAGTTGCAATAGACCACACCACTCGTTATGCAATCACGCGCGCTCTCCCAACCAGTACTGCTGTTGACCTGGCCCAGTTTCTTTTGAAGGACGTCATATTAAAATATGGCGCACCGCGATAACTTCTTAGTGACCGTGGGCGTTCCTTTCTGTCACGCGTTGTGTCTGAAGTATTGCAGGCCTGCTCGGTCCACCATCAAGTGACGACCGCTTACCACCCACAAACCAATGGGCTCACTGAGCGGCTGAACCGAACGTTAACCGACATGCTGTCAATGTACGTGTCGTCAAATCATAAAAATTGGGATGATGCACTGCCATACGTCACTTTTGCATATAATTCATCCCGCCACGACACTACTGGTTTCACACCTTTTTACCTTCTCTTCGGCCGTGAACCACCATTAATGCTTGACTCTCTCCTTCCACCCCAACCAGACGCTTCCCTCACCGAATTTACATCCGATGCCATAAGTCGGGCTGAAGAAGCTCGACAATTAGCTCGGATACGCACGCTTGACTCACAAGAACGCCAGTGTGCACGCTACGATAGCTCTCATCGACACATCAAATACTCTCCTGGTGACCTTGTATTGCTGTGGACACCCCAACGTCATGTCGGACTTGCTGACAAACTTCTCCACCGCTATACAGGACCATACCGGATTCATCACCAGTTGAGCGACGTTACATATGTCATTGAAGCCCTCGAGCAACAGAATGACAGACGTCGCAGAGAAAGAGACACAGTGCACGTGCTTCGGCTCAAGCCATACACCCTCCCAACCACCACGTAACTCAACGACGAGACGTCGTGGCTTCTTGGAGGGGGGGTAATATTACAGAGCTCACGAGATGCCTAGAGAGAAAAGAGGTAGAGGATCGCCAGCGCGCTCGCAGCAAGGAATTCAATCCTCTGTCTACCATCATTACCCACCTATAAATAAATCATCCTCTTTTTCACCGTGACACTAGTTTTGACATATACGAGCAGTATTGGGGCCTTTCTTTACTTTTTCACGTCAGCAAGGTGCAGGCAAGCACCTTTTTTGTGAATCCGATCATCCAGGAGCTAGGGAACGCGATTCTCACACCGCGGTACCACCATCGCTGAAAGTTGCGAATATCTGGGCGCAAAATTCAAGCCAGCGTCCTTCAAGGTTAGATAGATCAGACAATCCGATCAAACCCCCCCCCCCCTCCCCTTTCCCAGCTGTAAAAAAAAAATTATAATGACGTGGCGGGTGTAACAGCTTCAAAAACCAGGATGATAAAAGGAAGAGACACGACAGGTCGACAGCGGTACTCTCAACGGAAAGGTTTTCTTTTTAATTTGAAAAAGAAAAAAAGAACACTTAGGTCAGTACCAAATAACGCAATATGTGTAATCAGACAATTCGCCCTCCACGAGGCCCGCCCGTGTAATCAAAATAGTGTTGACTAGACGCAACCCATGCCAGTCATGGTCTGGCACGAAAAGACAGCTCCTCATCATGTAAGGCAACCGACGGCTCGCTCACGGATCTTTCTCCGAGGCACGAAATATAAAAAGCCTCGATAATATGGCGGGTGGCACTCTGTCTATGTCTGCCTTTGACCGTCACATTTTGTTTCTTTTTTCTTTGTGTTGCGCACTTTGATTGCGGAGGCGTTGTCGGCTGAGGCTACTTAAGCCCGCGCCAAAAAGACTTTGTATGGCCGATCACGTCTCAGCGTTCTGCTCTGGAGTAAGGTACGATACATTTTGCGATATAATAATAATAATAATACTTTATTTCCATCCTTTATTATGGTGGGGCCCAAGAAAAAAAGCTGCAGTAAGCAGCTTGACGAGTGCCTGGGCCCCTACAATGGACAGCAGGAAGCGTGCGGAAAACAAAAAAAAAAGCAACATAATAGCGTGCTAGAGGCAATGATGTAAGAAATCAGTGCACAAAACTAAAAGCACCTTTTGCAAATGTTAAGAAAGAAAATGATCACGAACAAGCATGTAATAAGCGCGAGTCTCTAAAGCTTAGACTTTCTAGATCAATGTTATTGCTTCTAAGGCTGTTTAACAAATGCGGGAGTGTGGAGTTTATCATTTGAGAGCCATAAGTTGTTCGCTGCGTGACCATCTTTCATTTCTCTGGGTTACGGGTAGGATACGGAGGAGAAGTTTTTCTCAGCGACGCCAGGTTTTCCAAAAAACATGTACCTCTTGTTTTTTCACTTTTATAACTAGCATAAAGCCGATACTGATATAACTTGTGAATAGTGATTATTTGAAAGTTCTTAAATAAATCAGCGGTGTGAATGTCGCGTGGCACGTTACATATACCTCTCAATATTTTCTTTTGCAACATGAAAAGTTTTTCAATATTGGTAAATGTTGATGTTCCCCAAACAAGGTGGCAATACGTTAAGTGGGACAAAAATAATGATTTATAAAGCAATAATTTAACATTTGTTGGTAACACAGATCTGTATCGATTTATAATCCCCACTACTCGAGCTAGCTTTGGAATAAGATAATTTATATGGCTATCCCAAGACATACCCTCACTAAAAATGACTCCAAGAGTTTTAAAACAACTAACAATTTCAATTGGAGTAGAGCTAAAAGTGAGTACTTTAGACAGCACCACGGGCTTGTTTTTTGGACGAAAATGGCCTTAGGACCTCCAGCAGGTATACTGCCAAGACATGCACTGGGACATCTACAGCACAGTGTTATCTGCAGTTTTTTTTTTTTTATCACTTTCATTGTACACAAAGTTTTCTAAACAAATCCGTGAAAAGTACACACAAAGGGTCTGCGCAAGTGAGTTTACGGCCAGGCGGACATTTTGTCCGAGAAAGAATACAGCTAAAATGTGACCTATTGACGAAACTGACTAATTACTTTTTAATTTAAAATTTCAAACTAATATTCCTGATGACACCCATTGGTTTGCAGATTAGCTCATGAAATGTAATATTTATTAATGGAGATCTATGAAAGTGTCCCGTCAAAATAACAAGTGCCCTTTCTTCTATATCAATGATTCCATGTTTTGCGTTTAAAGCTAAGTATATATTGGTGTTTATCTAGCCAATAACTCCTCCCGTAATTATCTAGCCAATAACTCCTCCCGTAATATTCATGTCGAAAATGTCACCAAAAGCACTAATCAATAATTGGGCTATCTAAAAAGAAGCTTTTAACTAACTCCTGTTTCTCTAAAGCTTGTTTTGCACAAAACGTTAGTTCCCTCTAAACTATGCAGCCGCTATCTGGGACCCCGGTATCACCATCTACTGTTGAAACCAACAAAAGACGTTCCGTTCTTTTCATTATCTCAATATATATATATAAATGTGACGTAATATGTGGATGCAAATTTTGTCAATAACACGTGACCCTCCGGTGTTAAACGATGGTTGTCCTTCCGGCGGGAATCGCGCCATTGGTTTTTGTATCGAGAACTGTCCGGAACAAAATGTTACAATGAATAACTCGAACTGCGTGCTCGATCCAGGGTTTTAAAACTGGGCAGGCCTTCAATACTGATTGACTCCATTTCTTTGCTATAAGTGTGTTTTCTTAAATGTTTCGTTGATTTCGTTTCTTAAACCGGTTATGTACGCGCCGAGAATAAAATGAGATTATTATACTGCTTGGACGCACTGTTCGTTCCCAAATTCCTGCTAAGTTTGTTTCAAAAATGGCGAGATACTTTCCTCGATAAATCGATTTCAGTGAGGGACCCTCGGAATGCTTTATTCAAAAATGCGGCCATGTTTGTTCCGTCGGTGACGTTACTCGTCCAAAGCGCATGCATCCCTTTCCACGCACCCGCACACTCTCTCAGCGTCTCGCGCTTCAGCTTACAGGTTAGAGCAGGACGTTTCGAAACGGTGACGTCGACGGCATTACTTTCATTGTCGGAGTCTTGAACACTAATCGCACCAGCAACGAGAGTAATGTTATCCAAATATGTTAAAACCTGGTCATTTTGACTTAGAACGGCTCGCGAGCACCTCCAGCGACGGCGACGAGATCGTCACGGGCGAACTCGCCGAGGCCCGCGACGATCTCGCACGTGCATGCCGGGTGGAAGATCGAAGGGCAAGGGGACGAAAGCAAGAGTATTCAGGGTGTGCATGAGATTTCTGGCGGCCATGAGAGGGCGACAGAAATACTTACGGTTCTCTTATGTCTACCTTCTGTTTGCGTGGGTGCGCGGTGACTCTCGGTTCACTAGCGAGCAATTACGTGAGAGATACGCTAGAAAAATACCCCAGTGTCGTGCTTTTGGATTGCTGATCTGTACTGGAACGAACAAAATGTCACGGGGTAAAGTATATTGATCATCTCGAAATGAGGGACACAACCCACGCCGCCGAGCCTGGGGGATCTGAGGGCGCCGGCATCGGCAGGAGGTGCGAGCCTTCTTCGATGTGCTGACGTCAGATGACGCAATGCGACAAACGCGGGAATGCGTCGCCGGAGTCGCGGCGCCTGGACCGACCCTCTTAGTATCAACAATGCGCCATTACGGCACGTAAAAAAAGCAACGTCCGCGGCGATCTGGGAAAAAAAACCTTGAATACTAAAGCAAGCAGGTAAAAACATTTGAAAATTGTTCTTCATAAACACTTGCGCCGCGCTCAGCAAAAGCGTAATAAAATCTTTCGGGAGATTTTATTCCGGTGCTCATCTCCCGTGATGGGGCCGGTAGGTGCCCACTGGCAATGTCTTGACGCTCACCAAATAATTTAACGCGTTTATGGATTTGTAGGTTTAAGTCGTTCTCAGGTATATGGACCAGGCAAGTGGAATAGGCAGATCAAAAGATGCGCCCACGAAACTTTCGGCAGATTTGTTGTTTCCTCAAAGAACCAGGGCTGTTTCTTTTTACCCAAGGGAACAGGAAGGAATGCCGATCCCGTATAAGTAAATTTCCGGAGGTACATGACCAGGAATCCGAGACATTCGCTTTAGTTCCAATGCGCGACGACACGTGGCGTCCAAGCCAGAGCGGAGTTAAAGGAGCTGTGCAACGATATTCAATTGGAATGTTTTTCACTTTACACGAGCTTACTGGCACTAGTGGGACTCAAAGATACTCGCATGCAATGCCACTGGCCAAGAAGCTCCTTTGTTGCGGTGTAATTTCAAGGACAAAAGCGATCATTTTCATTCAATCTCTCCTTTGCAAAATTCGATGACGTAACGTGGGGATCGCAGTACACCCATATGACGATATTTGAATGCGGTTCATAGATTGGACCCGAGCATTGCATGGGCACTCGATTAGGGCTCGTGATAATTGATAGCTCGAGAAGCATTCGGGTAGTGGCCCGTGTCCAATCGCTGCAACGACGACAATAGCCGAGCCATAACAATGTCTGGAACTCAGCGCGTGTCCTGTGCTTTTCCAACCCCAGCGCGTGGCTATGATCAACATTGGCGGCATATAATCGGCTCCAGATCACGTGGCCGCTTGTTGTGGCTGCGAGTTGAGGGCGTGAACGCTGCTTGTTTTTCTTTAATTTTTTCTGGGACTTCTATTGCGTGGGATGAAAAACGAACGCGTGTTTCATAGGTCCTTAACGTCAGGGATCCGTTCTAAGTGGTATTTGCGCATAGTAAAAAAATTGTTGCATAGCCCCTTTAAAGCCCATCTATCCTGGGAAAGGTTGCGCCATTCATTGTTGTAAAATTGCTCGAGGCCCGTGCCGCGCGCCACTGCTAGGAAGAGCATGGCGTCTGATATCTAGTTCACCGCAGAGCCCTTTATTGAGAGAGTTTGGCCATACATTGGTTTGAATAGGCGAGCATCTCGAGGCCAACCACAGGCCGCGAAACAGCCCCTAGCGGTGGTCGTGTGATCTAAATATGTGACACGACTATACTTCGTTTCACCTTATGTGCGAGCGAAGGCAAAACTGGAAGCGCGAGCACCGAAGCCCCGTGCGTTCAGGCTTTGCTCGAGCGCGCGAGCTGGGGAGAAATGCAAAAAGCGCTGGTCTCGCGCTTCTAGCTTTGGCTTCGGTCGCAGATAAAGTGAAACGAAGTATAATTTGAGCCGTGCCGAGAGGAACTCCGCGTCTCAAGACGCTCGCGCACCCCACCCTTTGCACTGTTTTCTTTCAGCCAGTCTCAGGACGCTGTTCTAGCAGTGCAGACAAAGGCATGGGCACGAGCGCGTGGCTTTGGAAAGTGCCTCCTATGCACGAGGTCTTGTACAAACAAAAGCGTTTCGCTGAGTTAGGCTCACGCGCCTGAACCTTTGTCTTCACTGCAGACATTTGTGAGATGGAGTAGAGGTCTCCTGAGTGGTCGACGCTGTGTCACAAATTTAGTTTACGCTCTAAGCGGGGGGGGGGGGGGGGGGGGATATTCGGCGCTGGCGGCGGCCTTTGCTCCGCCTATTGGCCAAACCCTCCCAATACATGGCTCTGGTTCAGCGGTGCGTTGTGCCGCGATGATCTTTAAAGGGC
Organism: Ixodes persulcatus; assembly: GCA_013358835.2. Lineage (NCBI taxonomy): Eukaryota > Metazoa > Arthropoda > Arachnida > Ixodida > Ixodidae > Ixodes > Ixodes persulcatus. The sequence goes on from JABSTQ010002767.1 coordinate 52,124, forward strand.
TGCACGTTGCACGTGTTTCCTTGATCGACGCACTTTGTGCTACTTTTAAAACTTGATGGAGCTTTAAAGGGGCGGGGGGGGGGGTTGCAACGATTTTGAGATTAAAAGAATTTGCATCTAGTGGTTTGTCCGTTGTTCATCGTGTCCCGGAGGATACAAAAAAAAGCATTTCCTTCATTAAAAAATGTCGCGATTCCGCTGCAAAATAGCAAAGCAAACGTCGAGCTTTCCCCCCCCCCCCCCCTGCAGCCGCGAGTGGCAACCAAAGGAACTACAGCGAAAAGCTTACGTGACGTCGCTCGGCTCTAAGCTGCAGCATAACGCCCGCTAATGTCAACAGAGAGACGGAGAATAAGCGTTCTCCTAGAGAGCATACGGGAAGCTACACGGCACCCGGAATCATGCCACTAGCAGGGGGACCAAGTGCGACCCTGAAGACTGGGAGTGAGTGGAGGGGTTCCAGAAATGCCAATGTTTATTTCTTTTTTCACACAACTAGGACACGCAGTCGAAATCGGTTTTCTGTTCTTTACTTTAGAAGTGTCAGAGGGTAACTTCCACAAATGTCTGACTGAAGTCCGGAAATTGTTGCACCCCCCCCCCCTTTTTTTTAAGCAGAATACGTTTCCAATTTCCTATCTGCCTTTTCTTTCCGCCTCCCCGCGGCTTCGCCAATTTTCGGATCCGAAGAGGAGGCATCATGTAATGCCGCAAGGGCGTACTATGCTAAAGACAGTTCGGGACCTCGGAGCCTTCCAAGGCCAGAGCTCAGCGCGTATAGCGCATAAGCGTTAAATGTTCACTTGCTTCGCGCGCTTGAAATGCGAATTCGCTCCTGCGGGCAGTGCGCATTTTAAAGCGAAAAATATAGACCTTTCCAAAAACGAGCTTGTGGCCGGTGCCATTTTGAGCGTTCGTGCGTATGGCGCGTGCTTTGCTCGCTTTCCGAAGCGACGAACACGCACGTGCTGGTCTGTGAAGATCGCACGCTGGACTGTGATTTTGTAAACATTGGAAAGGTCTATAGACGATTGCAAACAGGGCATCTGGCGGCCGCCATGCTCTTCCTCGTGTGAGCAAGCACGTGGGATTCCAGGCCTGCCAAGGCTATCTTCACGTGCGTGCTGCGCGTGCTTGCACGGATGGGGCACCAGCCGGGACGCCATGCTTGCAAACGTCTATACACCGTAGAGAAATTCGTCTTATGTGCGAGCGAAGTTGAAGCTAGAAGCGCGAGCCGAACGCGCTGGGTGTTCCTACCTCGCACGCCCGGTCGTGCAGGAATTGTTTCACGAAGCATGATTGCGCGTGTAGCTTCGGCTTCGCTCGCACATAAGGTAAAAACATCAGTGTACTATTCTCCGTTTCACCTTATGCTGTACCGCAGTGAAGGCCATAGAAGCGCGAGCTCATAGCGTTGCCAGCTTCCCTTGGAGCACGAGAGCTTGTGCCGCCGAGATGTGCCCTAGAGCAAGGAGCTCGCGCTTGTTGCCTTTACTGCGGTACAAAAAAAAGGTGAAACTGGTGAAACAGAGTATAGAATTCGAGGTATACTTCGTCTCACCTTAGTATGTACTATTGTTAGCCGCGCGTGCTAAAAGCGCGAGCTAGTCGCTTTGAATGAAGCCACGGCGGCTGCACGAGCGCTCGTGCAGCAAGTGCTCTAGTCAAGGCAGTCAAGGCTGGCCGCTCGCGCTAGCTCAGCCTTCGCGGTTAGTCCATGCTAGGGTGAGACGAAGTATAGTCTTGGGACCGGAGCGGCTCGTGTGAGGCGTGCGGTGTAGATCGCGATAGGTGTTGACACCGGCGCATCGACAGTAAGGTCAGTATGGTGGTAATTGTGCACGTGCACCGCGTGCACCTGCTCGTGCAGCGGACGTGCGGACTGCAGTGACTTTCTGCAGCCCTATCGACTGCAGCGCCTCGATTGCTGTCTACGCGCGCAGCCTCACATGCTCCCATTGCCGAGCCGCGCCGGTCCAAACACTACCCCGTATTCTAGTAAACTGTAGTAAAACGATGCTAAGGGTGCTTTAATGTGCAGACGTCTGTTTGAGGCTGGGCTTTCTCATTGTTATCTTTGGAGTGTGTTAAGCCTGGTTCAGACAGTTGCGTTTGACTGCGTTTGACTGCGTTGCGGCAGCGAGAAACCAGGACATCCCTGCTGCTTATATCGCGTGCCAAGATGATTCCTTGAATTGGATTCCATGCTTCATACGAAGCACAAATGTGCCGGTGACTGGCTTTCTGCACTCGACGCAACGCAGTCAAACGCACTCAAACGCAAGTGTCTGAACCGGCCTTTAGACAGGGTCTTCTGGATCGAGCTGAAGTTCGTCTCACCTTAGCATTGACTATGTTTAGCCATGCATGATAAAGGCGCGAGCTAATTGCTTTGGGTCACTCCTCGGCGGCTGCGCGAGCGCTCGTGCAGCGAGGGCCAGTCGGGGCGGCCAAAGGTACCCGCGCACACGTGCACAGCCTTTGGAGTCGGTCCATGCGTCCATGCTAAGATTTGGGGGATCGGTGGCCGACTTCTTCTCACATGTAATAAAAAACAAAAGAAAGAAAAAAGAAAAAAAAACAGGAATCGGTGGCTGAGTGTGCTAAAGCACACATGCTCGGAGTACATGAAACGAAAGCTCGCGCTGAAGAACCCATGATCATGGGTTAAATCCCCACCCCTGCCCGTTTATATCTGAATGAGCATCGTACCGGCGTTCGGTCGTGCATCACTACCCCAGGCAGCACACCAATGTTGGTCCGACATTGGCCTAACATTGGCTAACACCGGCCTCAATATTGGACAATATTGGAAGTGCTACCCCATCCAACGTTGGCCCAGTAATTGGTGCCAATGTTGGGCCACTGTTCAGCCATCGTTCCAGCCAATGTCGGCCCCATCGTTGGTGCCAATGTTGGGCCGTTGCTAAACCATGGTTCCAGCCAATGGTGGTCCCACATTGGCAAAGACCGGCGTAATATTGGACAATACTGGAAGTGCAGCCCGATCTAATGTTGGCCGTCATCGGTGCTGATTTTTGGCCATCGTTGCACTTGCCCAGCTGTTTGCAAGTGCACTCGCCAAGTTGTTTGTAAAAAGAAAGGTACACAGACACAAGGGATATTTTTGAAATCTCCTAAACGTTTATTACACACAGCGTATTCTGCAGACAAGTACAAACTAAGCAATTTGTAATATGTGAAGAGGTACTACATTGCAAAGCAAACAACAACAGGGGTAATTGTAGGGTAGTGTCCAGTCTCCCGACAGCTGGCAGACTTTTTTCCCCGAAATTCTACCGGTAGTCGCCCCTCATTGGCGGTGCAATCAGTTCATCGAACGACATTTCATCGACAGATCTTTTCATCAACACGCGATGTTTCATAAAAAAAACTCAGAATAGCATTTTTTTTTCTTTTGCAAAGAATTGTTGCAGACTTACCATGAAGCGGCGTGAAAAGGTGGGCTGGTTCAGTGAGCACGCGCCTCAGGAATACACGCGCCTTGAAATGCCCCTACAGCGTGAAATTCGTGTAACGAATGTCAAGGAAACGTTGCGCCTCAGGAATACACGCCCCACAAAATGCCCCTACAGCATGCATTTCGCATAACAAATGTCGGTGAAACGTGAATGTCGACGCAACGTTTATTCACGAAAATGTGGCCTCGAAACGTGTTTTCGCGAAACGCAGGGTGAATAGGAAGTCAGTATTCTACCTGCAGTTGTGATATTATTTCAGACATTATGGCAGGCGACTGTTGGTAAGATTGCTGGAAAATTATTCTCCCGGCTGCCAGGAGATAGGCACGGCCTAGTCCTAGAGGTTATCCGGAAGAGTATACCCGTAGAAAAACGGACAATGATCACCAAGTAGGTTGCAGCGCTCTTACGTTGAAAATACCGGACTTCAAAGATGTAATCCGAGGTAGATGTCGACACGGGCACTGCAGACCAATCACCCAAACTTGAAGGAAGTGATCCGTGAAGATTCAACACGATGTAGCACACGCTGACGTTTGCCGAACCGAACAGTAAACGATTCACAAGAATGTCTTGCACTTCTTTGAAGAAATCGATACGGGTAGGACTTTTCGAACGAGATACCATTTACCTCAGAAGCAAAATCTACAGCAGGCCCGCAGGCCGCATCGCACGCGAAACTAGGTCAACTAGGTCCGGTCTTCGCAGGCACTCTGGGTTTGTCAACCGCTAATGCGTCATCCGTCAAACCACGTGATCACGCTTCTGCCGTTTCCCGCGCACAGAGAGCGGATTCAAGCGATAAAAAGTACACGGTTCATTGGTCCGGCGAGTACGCACCGTCTACCACGCCTTCAGCTTAGGGAGAGGGAGAAAACGAGAGGAGTAGAAAGGAAGCAGGCCAGAACGGGGGTGCGCTTACAAAGGCTAATCTTCAGGGCCATCTCAACAATGAACGCAGCGAAAGGATTTGTCACTTGTACCCAAGATTGATAGTGCAGTGGATGTTATGCGTGGCCTTGGGCTGGCAGGTTCCGTGCTCTGCCTTATCACCAGCTTCGAGACTGTAGTCACGTGACCCTAACCGGAGACACGATTGGCCTAAAACACGCATAGCGTCTATCCTGCTGTCAATACCGATTGAACAGGACAGCTCTTTGAAGGCCAGCTTTTGAAGTTCTAAAGAAGCTGTCCAGCCCAAAAGTGATTCTAAACGGTGCAGTTTGAAAACACTATGTTTTACGTCGTACAACCCACACTATTATTTAGAATGAAGAACTTAGCGCGACTATTTTTTGCGCACGATGTCCACAAATAAATAAATAAATATATATAAATATATATTTATTTTTATTAATAAATTTAAAATTATTTGTTTACTGTTAGGTTCGCGTTTTTAAACTTCAAAATTTTTCACGAAAGAGTTACACATAAAAGACACCACGGACAGCACATCGTCCGACTTTCAACACACGATGAATCGCCGACGCTCGCAAACAGAAGGTTGCGATGCTGCGCGGACGGTTTCTGAAAGATGCTGCGTAGGGTATACGCCGGGCGCAACGGCTTCACGACCGTTCGAAGGGCAGAGGATTCGCGACGACAAAGTAGCGTCTTGCAACTTCAGTAAGCTAACGGGGCTTGAGAGTCCCACGCTCACATTTCCGCAGAGCGAGCGCGGCCGGCCAGCTCGAGGCGCAGTATGCTCTCGCGTCACGATTGCTACGTCGTTGCTCTGCCTACACTGATGATATCTGCACTGGCAGTCGAAGCAGCCCTCTCAAGACTTCATTCGAGTCCAATAGACGACTTTATAGCCCTATAGACTCTCGTAAAACTGAGAGTAGAAGTCACTTCGGTTGCGGCGTAAGCGGCGGCTTTATGTTTGTTGACACCTGCGTCGACAATGACAAAAATATGCACAGAAACATTAAATATAAAAAAAATTGAGCACGCAGAAAGAACAACAAACATGGCAGCGGCACGGGCAAAGTAGAAGACGTTAACGCTACGTAATGCATATACATACAAAATGCACTGGAAAAGACAAAAATAATTAAATCTAAAAAACGGAATTAGGTTGTCAACGCCGAGGTAAGGCAATGCGAAGGGAGAGCAGCCGGCAAAAAAACTGCAATATTCTTATAGACGATTGCAAGCAGGGCGACTGGCCGCCGCCATGTCTCTACTCGTGCGGACAAGCCCGTGCAATTGCAAGCTCGCCAAAGCTATTTTCACGCGCAAGCTGCACGTGCTTGCACGCATGGGGCACCAGCCGCGCCCCATGCTTGCAATGGTCTATAGGCAGCTAAGGATGTATTTGTGATCGCGGTTACAAAGCACCGGCGACGTACGCCACATGAAGTTGGCTAAATGAAATTCTTGCCCCGAGCGGGCGCGTGAATGACCCTTTTCCACTTTCCTACCTCTGCAAGGCAAAAAAGAGGGTCGCGGGTCTATAGCCTAGGCGACACAAATATCGATAAGCCATTGGCAATGGCAGTACAATATTGACCAGCCTATACCAAGACATCTCCAATATTGGTGATGTCTAGGCTTTGACAGTTTATGGTTAACCAGCTTAAGCCAGCGTAGATTCAATATCGGAAAGCCATTGGCTCTGACAGTTCAATATTGTACAGGTTATGCCGGCGTATATCCAATATTGGAAAGCTATTGGCTTTGACAGTCCAATATTGGACAGCTTATGCCGGCGTATTGCCAATATCAGAAAGCCAGTGGCTCTGACAGTCCAATATTGGACAACTTATGCCGGCGTATATCCAATATTGGAAAGCTATTGGCTTTGACAGTCCAATATTGGACAGCTTATTCCGGCGTATAGCCAATATCAGAAAGCCAGTGGCTCCGACAGTCCAATATTGGACAACTTATGCCGGCGTATATCCAATATTGGAAAGCTATTGGCTTTGACAGTCCAATGTTGACCAACCTATGCCAACGTATCACCAATATTGGGAAACTATTGGCTTTGATAGTCCAATATTGTCCGTTGCGATTCCAATATAGGGAAACATATGGCTCAGTTGGGCCATTGTTGGGCCATTCTTTGCCACATCAAATCCAATGTTGGCCCAATACTGTGAGCTGCCTGGGACTGCGTGATGCGCGTTGAAGACTCCAGGCTAGTGGCTGTGGTTGTACTGCACTGGCAAAATTGTTCATCTACAGCTGGGAGACTCGTCGCCCGTTGAGGGAGACTCGTCGCCCGTTGAGGGAGACCGAGTTCTAAGCTGTATAAACATACATACACTCCATTTTTTTCCCATGCTAAGATAAGGCGAATTATAGCTTTGGCCGTGAAACGGTGGCATATTCGTGTCAGCTATATATTTGTCCGTTTGTAAACAAGCTCACAACCACCCACTATTGGTAAACCCCTGCGCGCTTACGGTTTTCATCTTCGTTTAAAGATTTTTTTTTTTTTTGCGTCCTTTTGTTTCCTGTAGAGCTCGGAACGCAAGCGCGTTCATATAAAGGTGTAACCCGTAACTCGAAGCACGGTTTGCACTGCAGATGAACAAATAAATACATCCCCGGAAGTCTACTGGGGCATGAAGCACTCTGGCGCTCTCTTAATATCAACTCATGCCGAGCGCGCGGTGAATAATTGTCATTAGGGGTTACAGAAGGCACAGAGGTGGTACCAAGGACTGAACCACACCGAGAAGGCCAACAGGAGATGCCCCGCCTCCAGCTCGCGCTCGTCACTCTCCGTGACAAGCGCGAGCTGGAGGAAACGCAGACGCTCGGTTTTTATCCGGCGTCATCTGATTGAGCATGGGACGTTAAAACCAATCAGCTATTTTTGTTAATTGCACTTAGCTAAAACTGTATGTGGCGTTGCGAGCTTGAAATCTCGTCACGAGGCACCTGGCATTGGGCACGATCGCGCGCATATCATAAGTGTGCAGGTATCCAGGGGCAGAAGTACACTCACGTGCTTCGGAGGAAACCAACAGACGCAATGTGCTGGTGTGAAACATCTGTGATACCACAAGACACGCAAGATATGGCTAAAGCGCGAAACACATTTGCGACGAAACCGTCCGACCCGACGTCCGATCAGGCAATACGACGGTGGGACGCGGCTTGTTTGGTCATGTCGCACGCAACGTCGGAACGGCGTTGCGGCATGCGACCGACTGTCCAGGGGTGGTTGCGGTGGTCGGATGGCCGCGGCCAATGACGACGCAGGTTGCGGGAACGTCATGAGGACGTCACGTTTCGGGGAGCGGGCTATTCAGGAGCAAGGGATCCAGTTGCGAGTCCCTCTTTCTTTTCATGGCATTTCCCGGGAAAGAAGAAGAGCCCGCGCACAGCTTTATTCAGCGCTCACAATGGGAGAGGGAACGCGTGCGTGCCTGTTCCTTCCACTGCAGAAGGGCGATCGTAGGAAGTCGGGCAACACGCACTGGTGACGGAACTGGGCGGAGCAGATCGGAACCGTCGGAACGACACGTCGCAAGCTCGGTCGGAAGCATGTGTCTCGGATAATCGTTTGCGGCAAGTCGGAGCAGCGATCAGACGTCGGATCGGACGGTTTCGTCGTACATATGTGTTTTGCGCTTAAAGGCCGGTTCAGAAATTAGGGAGTTTTTGTAGATTGCCTTCCCCGTCCCGCAAAGCTCTCCGCAACACGCTACGCTACCCGGAATTCTACAGTCAAGGCCATCGGCGCGCAGGCGCATTAGCGTCTTCTTCGTTGCGGAGGGCTTAGCGGAGTGGGAAACGCGGTCTACGAAAACTTCCTATTCGCGTTTGACCGCGTTGCGTCCGCCTGCATCTTTTGTAAAGATATTACGATAATCCCCGTACAATGGTAGCTCGCGCCGTCCCAAGTGGACGCAGTGGAGATTCGCACAAGCAAACGCAGATGTCTGAAGCGTGCCTAAAGGTCCATACGCACATCTGCGTTTGAGCGCGGTGCGTTCCGAAGCGGCATGCGGGCGCGTTGCGTTGCGAAGAGCGCTTGCGCCATGCTTGTACAAACAGATGCGCTGACACGCAGTCAACCGCAGCCAAGAGCCAATAAGAACGCGCTATCATCGCTAGCGGCTCACCAATAGTAAGCGAAATCCACGGCAATATGGCGACGCCCAGCGACAGCGCCGAAGTGTTCGATCTTGGGACAATCCCGCTGGCTTCACCGACATTTTGTCGAACTTGAACATCGAAGCCTTGAAAAACCAGTCCCCACCGCTCCCCCAAACGAAAAAACAAGCACTGCGAGCGGAGAACCGGATACGTCTCGCCGAGTCGGCCGAGTGGCGCGAGCGGACACGTCACCCTCCTCTCCTCTCTCGACTTCTGATTGGTCGAACGCATCGCAGCGCTTGGGAAAGTTGAGCGAGTCTTAAAGGTACGTTTATATTCCAACGTAACGTCGACGGGCGCGGCGTAGCGCAGCGCACACTGATACTGATTGGTCGCAGATATCGAGTTCCTGGTCGGCGGCCAATAAGAGGAGCGCGTTCTGCGCTACGCCGCGTTCACTGCGCTCATCGTCGGAGTATAAACAGCCCTTTACTCGCTGGCGTCGCGCTGCCGAGCGTTGCGGGAAGGTGCGCGTCGCACCGCAAGCGACCGCTCCTGGCCGCAAGGGCTCCGCAACGCACTCAATCGCGTTCAAACGCGAATGTGCGTATGGACCTCAGAGCGCGATCCAAACCAACGCCTTTTTGCGCGCGCGAAAGTCGTGCGCTTCCCGGAAATTGCCTATTTCATGACGTTTTTGCTGTTTCCGGTGCGCTTTCTGAGTCTCGAACGTGCACGTTGGTTAGGACGGTGCGCTTTCGGGCGAGCGGAGCCGGAACTGGTGCCCTCACCCGATTGGCCGGGAGACAGGAGCGCCCTACAACGTCACAGCGGGTTTTTGTGCGCGTTCAGAAAAAAGTTGAAATCATCCGACTTTCTTATGGGCGCCCGGAAGGCGCAAGGAATCAGCGCGACGCCACGAAATACCATATTTCCGGGAGCGCACGACCTACGGGCGCACAAAAACGCGTTGGTTTGGACAGCGCTTTACGCTCACGCGTTACCTTCGGCTGGACTTTGTTTTTTTCGCAAGCGCTGTTTCCAACAAGCTGATGAGAGGTCTCCCATACAATACATTTTGTGTTACCACTACCTTTGCTACGAGGGTGTGTGATATAGCATAATGATAGGCAGTGCGACTCCGGCTTAAGTGCTCACCAATGTCGCGTGCCGGGGAGAGTTGAAAGAAGCATTTGCTCTTATTCAACTCACAGATTCGGGACGAGGCTTACACTTTATAACTTCATCACAAAAACCCGCGCATACTCTTCCTGCCTGATTCCACACGGAGCCCTGGCAGTTGTTGGCTGCTGTTTCGTTCGTGAACCCACTCTTTTTTATTTTTAAGACGCACAAATTGTCAAAGGGCGGTATGTAGGTGGATGAAGATAAAAGTCTACGACCGTTTCGAAGTGTCCATTCAAAACTATTTTTACGTCCATCACTAGTATTATTCGCAGCAACGAGTTTGACATCAACCATCAAAAATAATATTCGCACAGTTTATATTGAACACTTTTACACATTTTTTCACGTGTCCACAGCCAGGAAAGTCTAATAACAATCTGTTTGTTTTTGCCTCAGATGGTCTTGTGGAATCAGGGATACATACAAAAAATTGCGTGCTTTGACATGAAACAACTTTAGGATATACAAGTTAAGTATCTACAGCAAATATATTTATGATGTACGAAATAATCATAAACTCACTAAAACAGTATTAGACAAAATATAAAGGTACTCTCCCAGGCTAGCGTATTATATGCAGTCAGCTACGCTATAGTGGCAACTGAACTTTCTCAGGCGAGGTTTTTGCCTTCTTGAGCAAAGGGCAACTTGCCAAAAATATCGTTAGGACTTTGTCCTCGGAGCGAATACAGGTGACTTGCGGTGCGACGGACTAGACTGAAAAATTCACTGAAACATAATTATGGTAAATATCGAAATGCTCTCCCGGAATATAATAATAGGCATACAGAGGTACGTGATAGGAAAAGAATGAATCTTGTCAGACGATTTGTGTGGCTTCCTGAGCGAGGGGCAACTGCCCGAGAAAACGTTCACACTTAGTCGCCACAGCGAAGAGAGCCGACGTTTGTTGCGAGAGACCAGATTGAAAAATTTATAGAAAAATAAATATTGTCAATATCAAAATGTTCTCCCGGAATATAATAATAGGCATACAGAGGTACGTGATAGGAAAAAAATGAATCTTGTCAGACGATTTGTGTGGCTTCATGAGCTAGGGGCATCTGCCCAAGAAAACGCTCGCACTTAGTCGCCACAGCGAAGAGAGCCGACTTATTGTACAAAGGACGATATTAAAAGAATTACAGAAAAATAATTATAATAATTATCAAAATTGTCTCCAGGAATGTGATGCTATACATACCGAGCTATGCATTGAAATACGAGAGCATTATAGTCCCGCGGGTGAAATGTTTTCTAGTAATGCTTCTATACGTATTAGCGTTTAGGACGACGTATAGGACGACGTCGGGGACGACGTCCCAGAGATCGACGCCAAGAAAGGCATCTAGGTCGACCTCTGGAACGACGTCAAGGGTGACATCAAGGACGACGTCGAGAGCGACGTCAAGGACGTCATCTAGGACGACGCGGAGGACGACCTCTCGGACGACCTCAAGGACGACGTCTAGGATGACTTCGAGAACGACGCCTGGATGTCGACGTCTAGGACGACGTCGAGAACGATGCCGAGTTGACGATGTCTAGGACAACTTCAAGGACGAATTCAAGGACGACGCCTTGAGGACGACGTCTAGGACGACCTCAAAGTACCGGTTGACGACGTTAGACCTCAAAGCGTAATGTTAGACCTAACGTCAGACCAGCGCATACTAGCGTCCTACCCTCACGTCAAACATCTGTGCGTACCGGTTGACGACGTTAGACCTTAAAGCGTGACGATGTACCTGTTGCGTTCCTACTGGGCTCGCGTGTGCGACGGGTAATAACGCGGACAAGCAGGAACGTTACTAAATCATTTACTTAAAACCAAACCATTCTAACTGAACAAAGAACGTGGACGTCCGTCGGTCGGCAGAGATCGAAGGTGATGTCTTTCGCCTGTCTGACTGTTCCTTCGATCCTCGCGCATCCAGCGAGCTCGGCTCCCTCCTTTTCCTCCTCTTCAACTTGTCGATCCCCGAGGCCTGCAGGAGCTTCGGCGAATGTTGTTTTGGCCAAGGGCACGTGCCGCCACAGACTCCCCCTCCAGTGAGGAGGCGAACGTTTGACCATTACGCGATTTGCTGATGAAACCTTGTGGGGGATGAACAGCGACGGTTAACCGCCTGTGTTTTAACATCCGTGATGCCTAAACGCGCTATGAAATATACATGTCGTCCAGAACGTGTTTGTGTGTATGCGATTGTTTTGCATTCGAGTAGTCGTGGTGCAATCGGTCGGGAGGAGATGGAAGGTGTAGTTGGTCTGGTGGGATCGGCATTGTTGCTGGCGGTGTTTTTGGTTGGGGTGTGACCTTTGGAAGTGTAGTTGGTGAATCACTGTCCATATGAGCTGGTTTCCCATGATCCAAAGTAACAACCTCCTGCCGTCCTCGCATGTCCAATGTCATTGTTTTCGACCCTCGCCGCAGTATCTTGTACGAGCCGTCGTAGGGTGGTTGGAGAGGTTTTCGTACAGCGTCATGCCGCAAGAAAACATGGGTTGCAGTCTCCAATTCGTCGCTGATGAAAGTGGACTGGCTACGGCTTAAGCGAGGAGCTGTGACGCGGAGCTGCTTCATGGCTTCTCGGAGTTTGGTGGCGAAGCTTGCGGGATCTTGACAGGCGTCGGATGAAGTTGACGCAAAGAATTCACCTGGGAGCCGAAGGGTGGTCCCGTATACCAACTCAGTCACGCTGCAGCCAATGTCACTCTTGATTGACGTGCGGATGCCGAGGAGCACGAGAGGCAGCACGTCCACTCAGTCATGTCGTTGGTGAGCCTTGAGAGCAGCCTTCAACTGACGGTGAAAACGCTTCACCATACCGTTGCTCGTGGGGTGGTATGCTGCCGTTCGAATCCTTTTTGACCCAAGCAGCTCCATGAGGCTGGAAAAAAGGTTGGATTCAAACTGCCGGCCTCGGTCCGTGGTGATCGTGGACGGCGAACCAAACCTTGAATTCCATTGCGTTACGAGCGCACGCGCCACGGTCTCCGCGGTGATGTCGGGCAGCGGAATCGCTTCAGGCCAGCGTGTAAAACGGTCGACACACGTCAACAGGTAGGCTTGCCCCTGTGATGGTGGCAGCGGTCCGACAATATCTATGTGGACACTGTCGAACCGCGCGTCTGGGTGGGCGAAGGTTCCCAATGGTGTTACCGTGTGACGGTGGATCTTTGCGCGCTGGCATTGTAAGCAGGTGCGGGCCCAGTGACGCACGTCTTTGTTGATACTGGGCCAGATGTACCGGGATGTTATAAGGTGTTGTGTGGCTTTTATGTCAGGATGGGATAGCCCATGGAAGGCGTCAAAAATCTGCCGACGAAATGGTTCCGGAACGTACGGGCGCGGCGATCCTGTCGAAGTTTCACAAAGGATGTTGGTGGGACACATGGGAAGTGGAATCTCGTCGAACACAAGCCGGCCGGGAGATGTGCGGAGCTCTTGTAGTTCTGCGTCCTCGCACTGCGTTGCAGTCAGCTGGGCGAAGTCGATGGCGGCTGAATGTTCAACCGTGCAGGAACCTATTCGTGAAAGGGCATCCGCCACAACGTTCTCAGCACCATGGATGTGCCGGATGTCATTTGTGAAGCTCGGAGACGCTGGACATCTGTCGGAGTTCTCTCTGAGAATGACTTCCTCCGTCTGGTCTCAAAGACTAGGAACGCGTGAACGAGAGGCTTGTGGTCAGTCAATATAAAAAATTGCCGACCTTCCACCATGTGTTGGAAGTGCCGTAGTGCCAAATATACCCCAAGGAGCTCTCGACCGAACGTACTATACCGCTGTTCTGTGGGTGTCAGCTTCCGAGAGAAGAAGGAAAGCGGCTGCCAGTGTCCGTTCACGTTCTGCTGAAGCACCGCACCAACAGCGATATCTGAAGCGTCGGTAACAACTGAGAGTGGGACTCCTTCCTTTGGGTGAGAAAGCATGGTGTTCATTGCAAGGAGCTGTCGGACTTGATCAAATGCCGATGTGGTGCAGGCATCCCATGCGAGTTCGGTTGCTGAGCTAGTCTTGCCCGAAAGCCTGCTGTGTAGAGGTGCAAGCTTGGTGGCGCAGCCCGGGAGAAAACGGCGGTAAAAGTTACCAACCCCAGAAACTCCCGGAGTTGCTTCTTAGGTGGACGGCCTCGGGAACTCCTGGATGGCCTGCACCTTGATGGAAAGTGGGCGGATTCCCGAAGAGTTGATCGTATGTCCCAAGCTAATAAAGCTCCAGCTTCCCTAAGGCACACTTGCTCACATTGACAACGAGTCCATACTCGACAAGGCGTGCGAACAGCAGTCTTAGGTGTGCGACGTGTTCCTCGGCAGATGTGCTTGCCAAGAGTATGTCGTCGATGTAAACGTAGCAGAACGGCAGTCCACGCACCACCTAGTTCATGACACGCTGGAACGTTTGTGCTGCATTCTTCAACCCAAAGGGCATCCGGAGAAACTCGAACAACCCAAAGGGCGTGGTAACTGCTGTCTTTGGGATGTCCGAGGGCTCAACGGGAATCTGATGGTAGGCGCGTACTAAGTCAACCTTCGAAAAGATGGTAGCGCCATCCAGCGATGCTGTAAAGTCGTGGATGTGGGGTATCGGGTACCGGTCTTCGGTTCTGATACGGTTGAGGGCTCTAAAGTCTCCACATGGGCGCCAGTCCCCTGGTGTGGGCTTCGGAAACATGTGAAGGGGCGAGGACCAAGAGCTTTCTGACTGGCGGACAATGCCCAACTCGAGCATATGCTCGAACTCTTGTCGGGCGATTCGTAGCTTGTCTGGAGGCAGTCGGCGTGGACGCGCGTGGACCGGAGCACCCGTCGTCTCGATGTGATGCGTCACGGTGTGCTTGATGGGACGCTCATCTGGTTCAACACGCGTCAGCTCCGGGAACTCTGCGAGTAGCCTGGTGTACGGCGTCTCATCCGTTGGAACCTGCGAACGTGGGACTGATGGAAGCAAGAGACGAGGCAATTCCTTTTACCGTCAGACGAGTTGTTTCGTCGCGGAGTCGTCGGCCTTTGACGTCCACAAGCAAGTCCAAAGTGCGTCAGAAAGTCAGCCCCAATGATGGAGTGGGGAAGATCCGCGCAGACAAAAACCCAACGAAAGGTGCGCCGCAGTCCAAAGTCAAGTGTCAAGGAGCGCTCACCGTACGCTGCAATGGCAGTGTTGTTGACGGCGCAGAGCTGTGACGTGCTGGGGCGCCGGCGCTCTTCCGCGGTTGCTGGGATGACGCTGACTTCTGCTCCCGTGTCTACCAAGAACCGAACACCAGTGCTGCGGTCCGACACGAAGAACAAAGTTCGGCGGCTGTCTGCGTTGGCGGGAGCACTTGCCACCGTTAATGCTCTGCCTTGGCGTTTTCCGCTTGGGAGCAGGGTGACTCACACTTGCGAGCAGCAGGCCCGAACCACTGGTGATACCAACATTCACCTGAGTTCGTCCGGGACGATGAACGAGGCTTGCGTCGTGGGCGTCCGCGTGACGTGCTGCGGCCGCGTGGAGCTTGCAGCTTCGCCATCATGTCGGCGAGACGGCGGACCTCTGCTCGCAGCTCGCTCATCTCATCCGGAATGCTTCCACTTTGGATTGCTGACATGCTGGTTGACGGTGCCGAGACCTCTAGGATTTTATCCGCAAGCTCAGCGATCTTAGCCAGACCAATGTCTCCTGCGGACGCGAGGACCATCCTCACATTGCAAGGCATCCGCTGCAGAAATAACTCACGAAGTAGGGACTGGTCAATGGTGGTCGCCTTTTCTCCGAGGAGCTGCTCCAGTCGGCGCAGCAGCTGGGTGGGGGTCCGGTCGCCCAGTTCTTCGGCTGTCAAGAGCTGTTGAAGACGCTTTTGCTCCGAGGCACTTAGTCCGTCGGATAAGCTGGGCCTTGAGGGTGTTGTAAGCATCCTCTTCTGGCGGTGAAATAAGCAAGTCCCGCACCTCTGTGGCAATGGCAGGTGGTAGGCTTGACACGACGTGGTGGTACTTTGTAATGTCTGCTGTGATGCGCCGAGTCGCAAACTGTGACTCAACCTGCACAAACCAGAGCTGCGGATCCGCTGGCCAGAAGGGAGGCAGCTTCAACGTGACCGTCGAAACGCCCCCAGTGGAGCTCGTCGTATCGTTGTCCGTCATGATGGCTGGTTCGGTTGGTTGCGTTGAAGTTCTTTACCGGGTCACCACTGTTGCGTTCCTACTGGGCTCGCGTGCGCGACGGGTAATAACGCGGACAAGCAGGAACGTTACTAAATCATTTACTTAAAACCAAACCATTCTAACTGAACAAAGAACATGGACGTCCGTCGGTCGGCAGGGATCGAAGGTGATGTCTTCGCCTGTCTGTCTGTTCCTTCGATCCTGCGCATCCAGCGAGCTCGGGTCCCTCCTTTTCCTCCTCTTCAACTTGTCGATCCCCGAGGCCTGCAGGAGCTTCGGCGAATGTTGTTTTGGCAAAGGGCACGTGACGCCACATACCTAACGTTAGACCTGACGTCAGCACAGCGCATACCCGCCCCCCCCCCCCCCCTTCCCGTTAGCGCTGCGCCGCCAGCAGTTTGGCAGGCTTTTCGGCAACGATGACTCCGTTGCTATGGAGCCACATGACTCGTCGCACCCAATGGGAATTTAGGTCTCGTTACGCTCAGCCAATGGGAATTTAGGAGGCGTCTTTCGCCGGCTTCACTCCATTGGCGAATAAAGTTTTCGCTTTAGTACATATTTAATCTGTTGAAATAGTAAATATTCGCAAAATGTTTAAGCGGGAATTCCGTGCTGGCCAAACCATGTTTTCACGCTATTCCAAGCTCTCGATTATCACGAAACTTTAGACCCTCGATAACTCAAGATTGAACGTCAGTTTCAAAACGCTCTCCTGGATAAATTAAAGCTAAGTTTAATAAAATATTCGTATTAGATCTCAAGTGTCTGTGGCTCCAAGATTTTCTTCCTGGAAGTGAATGTCATGGTCTCTTTTTTAATGGGGGTCTATGGGAACCGGTCAATTGATTCAGAGAGAAAATATAATGGTCGTGTGGCATCGAATTTCTTAAAATAGGCTGGCTATTAGGTAAATATTAAAATCCTCCGAGAGCAAAAAGATTGACTGGTTCTTTGCTGAATATAAAAATCTATTTTTTTTTTGCCCATTGAGTAAGCTGGGGCGCTGACGTGACTGCCGATAGATGGCGTAAGTTGTAAGCAGCGGCGTGTCCCGGAATCCTGGGGTTGGCGCGGTTAGTCATCGGTGGTGAGACTTTTAGAGTATGCGCTACACACGGAGGGCCCTCAAAAACGAGCAAAACAATAGCCAATGGGAAGTAACACCCTCTCTCTGGATGTTCGCCCATTATTTGCTTTTATCTACCTCCTCACGCCCTGAAGACGTTGGAGTAGCCGAGTAGCACTAGAGAGTGTGCGATGGCGAGGCGAGCTGGGCCAGCATGGGGGCGCCTAGAATGAGAAAGTGTTCATTTAAATAATATAATGACGTGGATTATAGGCTCCATGGCGTCACTTACTTGAGCAGTGTTGCCTGGTCGCCAGGTGAATATTTTCAACATTCGGAGATGTGTATTGCAATTCCTAGAGCTCTAAAAATCGCGAAACATAGTGTATATACCGAGTAATCTATGGGATTCGATATCAAAAATAATCTACATGTTTAATTTATATCTCCTAACCACTTTGTGTTCTCAATGACTGTAATTAGTGGAATTCTTAATTAGGTTAGACAACGACAACGACGAAGTGGAATACTTTCTAATAGACACAATCACAATAGCGGTGAACAATTTTTTTTTACTCTTAAATTCTTGTCCTTAGGCCACGGCTGGCTGAACTGGTTAAAGGACACATGCAAAGAAAAAAAACATTTTTTTTAAACAGCTTAGATGGAAAAAGGATATCATAAAACGATTTTACAACGAAGAAAAAACATTTTTAGAGCTATATTTACGGCGCTATACGAATTTGTAGTTGGCGCCCGCGGGCGCCGCGGAAAAGTGGCCCTTATTTATCACGTGACGGGGCCCATATTTGTCACGTGGTGCTCGCGCTCTTCGGAAGCTTCCTATGGCCTCTAAAAGTAACTTATTCATCTTTGTTTGAAGTATAACAAAAAACTAAGATGAATAAGTAACTTTTAGAGCCCAAATGAAACTCCTGAAAAGCGCAAGCAGACGTGATCGACCTGTGCGCCGGTCAGATGACGGCGGCGGCGCCCCGACCAGACAAACTTGTGCGGCGGCGCGACGGCGGCGTGGAGACACGCGTTGAAGCGGCGTTCGCACAACGCTCAGCGTGCGGCGGCGGCGCGGCTTTTACGGCTCCGGCGACGCAGGGCGGCGCGCGCGGGCCTACCAGCGTGACCATCGGCGCCC